>CM032446.1:234891652-234899152 GCA_019049505.1 Pachyrhynchus sulphureomaculatus | reverse complement strand
ACATTTTGCTCGCTCGTTATAAAAGGAAGTCGTTTTTGCGTAGTATAGATACAGGGGATGAAAAGTGGATTTATTCTGAGAATCCTAAGCGCAAAAAATCATAGGTAGACCCAGGCGCACCATCCACATCGACCGCAAGACCGAATTGCTTTGGCAGAAAGAACGATGATCTGTGTTTGGTGGGACCAGAGGGGCGTGGTCTATTATGAGCTGTTAAAACCTGGGGAAACGGTTAATACTAAACGTTACCAACAACAATTGACCGATTTGAACCGTTCGCTGCTTGAAAAAAAGGCCAGAATACCGAAAGAGGCAACACAAAGTCATTTTTCTTCATGACAATGCTCCATCACATACGGCAAAAACCAGTTGGCGACACGTTGGAAGTACTGAGCTGGGAAGTCCTACCCCATGCGGTTTACTCACCAGACTTGGCTCCTTCCGATTACCACTTGTTTGCATCGATGGGTCATGCACTTGCTGAGCAGCGCTTTGGTTCGTACGAAGCAAAAGCGGAAGATTTTTACTGGAGTAGTATTTACAAATTGCCCGAAAGATGGGAAAAATGTATAACAAGCGATGGAGTATACTTTGAATAAAGCACTTTTTATTATTCTTCCGAATTTACCATGTTTTTTTAGAAAAAAAATCCGCATTTCATACTTGTACACCTGGTACTTTTTTTCTTTGACACACACCCACCAATCGGTGTTCTTACCTAAAATATGAACTTGTCGAGGATTTAATATATACTGAAATTTCCTTAAAATTTTGTACCCTTGCCTTCCTCCCGATTTCGGATTGATGAACACCAAAAGTGGTACCGTGTTTGCTGCCGGGGTGATTTGAAATGACATCGCCGGTTGTTTGCTTTGACTCGAAGACAAAGTGTTCTAAAAAAGATAAAAAAAACTTTAACGTATATAAAATTAAAGTTAAAAGAAAAACCACAAACCGTACGGTGGATTTTACGAAACATTAACAGACATCTAGTTGATTCAATGTTGTGTGTGTAAAATGTATAGGTCTTTGTAAAAGCATTTCTGATATGTTTAATGTCAACTTAAAGTTTGTTTCGACACATGTTAAATATTTACGAGTATATCCATATTTTCTCTGGTAGCTACTAACAGTTTTTAAAGCGTTTTCATTTTCTTGGTAAATTTATGATAGCCATTTTACTTGGTAGCGAAATAGGAAGATATCTTACCATTTTCTAATGAATGAAGAGGTAGAGACACACAAATGACGTTTGGATTGCGTCAGTTTATATAATACGGGTACCAGTGATTCATTTTGAGAGTAGGTGGAAGATACCAAGCATACAGCCTTGGCCAAAAGTATTAGGCACCCCTAATAAACACGTGAAACTCATAAAATATTTAAAAAAAAGACTAATGTTTTAACAATGTTATAAGCGGCGCTGTCAAAAGCTAACTTAAACGATAGACAATCTCTTTTACAGGTCCATAAAACACCTGGCCCACAAAATTGCGATATTGGTTTTCTGAAAAAAAATATTTTTTATATTTTTTGTCGGTCTCTTTTTACTACTTGTAGTGTCAAGAAACTTCCGTGCGTGTTTTATTTTGTGAACTGGACATTCTTATATTTGAGAAATGGTTGAGAAAAGTGAGCTTGGTATTGAAAAACGAATTAAAAATTAAAATCCTACATGAACAAGGCAAGTCCCAAGTAGAAATAGCCCAGTTAGTGAAATGTTCTCGGTGCGCAGTGCAATGTACTATTAAAAGGTTTGTGGAGACTGGCTTCCACGCCAACAAAATGAGAACGTGCAGAAAACGTAAGACTAATGAGCGACAGGCCAGAAAACTCATCCGCGAGTCTATTAAAAATCGAAAAAAAACATCATCTGAGCTCTCTGCAACTCTGTCGGAAGAGATTGGGATACCGATTAGTTCTCGAACGGCAAGGAGAAGACTGACAGAAGCTGGATTAAGAGGGTGCAAAGCTAGAAAGAAGCCTTGGCTTTCAGAGACCAGTAGGAAGAAACGCTTAGAGTGGGCTCTGAAGAACCAACATTTTAGCGAAGAGGATTGGTCTAATGTATGGTCCGACGAATCCAATTTTGAGGTAAGTTTTTATATGATTTATTTTAACAAATAACTACATACAATTACTCTTGATTTAATCCGTTTTAGTCAAAATAATAACTAATTTTTTAATTGAGTATTTTTTTCTATTCTTACAGGTATTTGGAACGTCAGGTGTGACATTCGTGAGGCGGCGTGTCGGCGAAGAACACCATCCAGATTGCGTGGTACCTACTGTAAAACACGGAGGAGGCAGCATTATGATATGGAGCTGCATGGCTGCTAAAGGTCTCGGTGAAATGTTCGTTTGTGAAGGCTGCATGAACAGCCAAAAGTACATAAATGTACTAGAAACTGTACTGATGCCTTCGCTAATGCACATTTTTGGCGACACTAATTTAGACGACATCAAATTCCAGCAAGATAATGCACTTTGTCATTCATAAATCAGCGGGTACAATGCGCTGGTTTAGAGGCAATAACACTGTATAATATTGGATTGGCAAGCGCAGTCTCCAGATCTAAACCCTATCGAGCATCCTTGAGGTATTCTGAAGCGCCAGATACGGGAGCCTAGCATAACATCAAAAGCAGCGCTAAAAAGCACTTTGATGGATGAGTGGGAGGCCATAAGTACAACTGAATGTACTAGGCTTGTACGCAGCATGCCCCAAAGAATTGCTGCTGTAATTAAAGCTAAGGGCGGACACACCAAATATTAATTTATTTCACAATTTTACCTCAATATACGATTTTAAAAAACATACGTATTTAATTTTTTTACCCTGAAACACAAGAAATGAAGTAATTGTAGGGTGCCTAATACTTTTGGCCAAGGCTGTATAATGAAGTTCCGGTCATTTTGCTATAAGTTGTTGCGCTCCACCCCTACTGATGGGTGAGAGTGCTCCAGCTGCCGGAGCTGTTACATTATCGTACTAAGTCAAAATTTAACTATTTAACTATTCTTCAATAGTGTGCGTTAAAGAAAATTGAAAAAAAAAAATAGTCAGGCATATTACATAGGTCGGTAGGGTGTTAGTTTAAAAAATATACACATTGTCAGCGCCATGTTTCTGGGTAAAAAATTAAGATTGTATTTGAAAGATTAACTTCTGCTTATTACAGAGACCGCTTGCTAAGTCAAATCAGTTGGTATCGCCGCCTGATAGCCAACCATCTAAAAATCGCGCGACCCCATTTTCCCTCCCTCACGACTTATCATGTTTGTGGATACAACTGTGACTACCACGTAAAATGTTGCGTATCAAAGTTGTTCTCAAGGCTCCAATATTGACATCTAAACGTAATGCAACATTAATAGTGGACTCAAGGAAGAGTGACTCGAAACAATGAGTGATGGTTTGGTTAAATGTGTGTTGTCAGATTTCAAAAGATTCAAAATACCCAGTGGTTTATCAGTCTTCACTATAATGTTAAAAATCTAATCTAATGAAGTAAAATTAGAGTGTATAGTTTTAGCTAATCATGGTAGAGACCCAGGCGCACCATCCACATCGACCGCAAGACCGAATCGCTTTGGCAGAAAGACATGCTCTGTGTTTGGTGGACCAGAGGGGCGTGGTCTATTATGAGCTGTTAAAACCTGAAGAGAAAACGGTTAATACTAAACGTTACCAACAACAATTGACCGATTTGAACCGTTCGCTGCTTGAAAAAAGGCCAGAATACCGAAAGAGGCAACACAAAGTCATTTTCTTCATGACAATGCTCCATTACATACGGCAAAACCAGTTCGCGACACGTTGGAAGCACTCAGCTGGGAAGTTCTACCCCATGCGGTTTACTCACCAGACTTGGCTCCTTCCGATTACCACTTGTTTGCATCGATGGGTCACGCACTTGCTAAGCTGCGCTTTGGTTCGTACGAAGATGTGAAAAAAAATGGCTCGATGAATGGTTCGCAGCAAAAGGGGAAGATTATACATATATATATATATATATATATATATATATATATATATATACATATATATATATATATATATATATATATATATATATGTATATATATATATATATATATATATATATATATAATATATATATATATATAATATATATATATATATATATATCTATATAATATATATATATAGATATATTATATATATATATATATATATATATATATATATATATATATATAATATATATATATATATATGTATATATATATATGTATATATATATATATTATATATATATATATATATATATATATATATATATACATATATATATTTATGTATATATATATATATATATATATATTATATATATTTATATATATATATATATATATATTTATGTATATATCAGAAAGTTCAAGAAATTAATGCATACTATGGTGAAAAAAAAAACCGAACATTGTGCGAAAAAATATATAATTAGTGTCAAAATATTCGTTTATGTATATAGTATATTAGCCGTTAACGATAACAAATCAATACGGCTGCTAAAATTAAAAAAGCTATAATATAAAATTGAAAAAAAAAAATGACTGCTACTACATGGAGCTCATAATTCAAAACTTTAGTGACTTATTTATGATCAAGACAAAAAGAACTAAATAAAACATAATTTGGGGACATGATATTTAAAAATGGCGTTTCCAGTATGGCGGGTCAAAAAAAAATTTCCACACGAAATTCATATTAATCAGTGACAAAAAAATAATTGACAATAAATGACAATAATTTAAGTGATATAAAAATTACACAATTAAGTAATAAATAAGATGATATTGAAAAATTGGCAGGAAAATATATAAAATAAAAAAAAAATAAATCGTTGAAGAATAATAAACTTTTTCTAGGATACTAATAAAACAGCTTACGTTAATTTCAATTAAAAAAGATTAAGACGAATAATAATAGTTAACTACACAAATAAAGCGCAAATGACCTTGGAATAAATCAAAGAAAATTAGATCAGAAACTTCAAGACTTAACGTATCCATGTAAAAAGAGGTTGTAATCCGAAAAAATATATCCCAAAGCTTTGACTATAACACCAAGAATTTGAAAACGAAAGGAATATATATATATATATATATATATATATATATATATATATATATATATATATATATATATATATATACTACAGTGATCAAAAAATAGTAAGACTTTTGAAATAAAACGCAAACGGGTTATTTATTTTTCCAAATTTATTTCGTCCCCTTCAAAGTAATCCCCCTTGGATACAATGCATTTATGCCAACGTTTTTTTTTCCAGTCTTCGAAACAGTTGCTGAATTCGATTTCTGGAATGGCCTTTAAAGCCTTCTTCGAATGGGTTTCAATCTTTCTCAATCGACTCAAAAAGGATATCCTCGAAGCGGTTTTTTGAGTTTAGGGAACAGCCAGGCGAATACGGCGATTGCGGAATGATATGAGTTGAATTTTTGATGAAAAAGTCCCGAAGAACCAATGCTGTGTCAGAAGGTGCATTATCGTGAGGAAAAAAAAAGAGTTATCGGCCCATAATTCCGACCTCTTGAGACGAATAGTTTCTCGCAAAACGACGCATAACACTCAAATACTATTCCTTATTGACAGTTTGGCCCGGCGGAAGGAATTCATAATGAACAACACCACGATAATCGAAGAAAACTGTTAACATCACCTTGACTTTCGACCTGCTTTGGGTGTGGTTTCTTCGGTCTGAGCTCGCTTCTAGCACTCGACGATTTTTGAGTACCAAATCCTTGATTTGCTTGACGTAGTTCTCATCGGTAGATGTTGAAGGACGACCAGGACGTTCATCGTCCTCCACACGTTCTCTGCCTTTTTTAAACCATTTTTACCAATCAGAAACGCTTGCTCTGGATAAAGCATCATCACCAAATGACTTTTTTATCATTTCGAACGTTTGGAAGCCATTTTTTAAAACAAAATTTAATGCAAACTTCTTTGCTGAATTTTTTCACTCATGTTAAAAATTGAAAAGCGCATTTTTGTTGTTGAATGAATGCAAGCGAATCTTATTAACTACTGACGCTATAGTCTTAAAATCTGACACAGATGGCAGTTAAGGTCCTACCAACCTAACGAAAAAAAAATTATTCCGATTTGGAAATGCCGGGCGATTTAAATTTAAAAGTCTTACTATTTTTTGATCACAGTAGTATAAATATATATATATATATATATATATATATATATATATATATATATATATATATATATATATATATACATATATTTAACTATTCTTCTTCTAGTAGCCCTTCACAGTCCACTCCTGGGCATAGACCACCCTCAACTCCTTCTATATTTATTTATTTTGGGCTAGTTGGTGTCAAGTTCTTCCAACTTTCTGTTTAATGTCCGCGTCATGGTCTCCAATGTTTGGTTCTGACGCGCAACATGTCCTACTTAGGTCCATTTTAATTGGGCTATACGAGTTATTTCGTCTTAGACTTTTGTTCTTTGTTTTATCTCTGTCTTTGTGTTATCCGAGAGTTATTCCTAAAATCATGCATTCAATGGCACTTTGTGTTACTCCAAGTTTCTGTGCTGATTGGTTCGTTAGAGTTGTGGTTTTCATTCCATACGTCATTACCGGAAGTATTAAACATTTTCTTCTTTAATTTGATTGAAATACTGCCGTTCTCAATCTCCTCTTTCGACTGCCCGTTGTTGCCCATGTTAGTCGGATCCGTCTGTTAATCTCAATAGTTTGATTCTCGCAACTTAGTTTGGTGTTATGTTATAAGTAAACATATTCCTCCAGTTTTTATGCAACCTAATCGCCAATATGTACTCTCTTCTGAGGGCATGATTTTAGTTTTTCCCAGGTTCATGGGCAGGCCAATTTTTGCTGATTCCTCTTGAAGTTCGTGAAGCATAACTTCCAGCTCATTTATGTCTTAGCTGATCAGCACGATGTCGTCCTCAAAACGAAGATCATTCAGATATCTACCGTCATTTCTTATGCCTTTCTTTTCTTCTTTCTTGAAAATGGCTTCCGATATAAGAGTGAATAGTTTAGGAGATATAGTATCTCCCTGTCTCATATCCCTTTTCACTGGAATTTTTTTTGTGTTGATGTCTTGATGATTACTTCAATTATTGTTACTTTAGGTATGTAGCTAAGGAGATTTTTATATCTAGAATCAATAGCTCACAATTACACTGAGTCAAACGCCTTGTTCTAATCAACAAAGGCGAGGTGAAAGGTTTTGTTATTTTCATTGCATTTTTTAATTCGTGTGGGAATGTATGGCGTTAATATATACCGTCTTTTCCAGGAACTCGACCTAGTCTCTATATCAAATATATATAATATATATACTTATATATATATATATATATATATATATACATTATATATATATATATATATATCATATTGATATACATTATATATATATATATATATATATATATATATATATATATATAATATATATATATAT
>CM032446.1:234641449-234891552 GCA_019049505.1 Pachyrhynchus sulphureomaculatus | reverse complement strand
TAATATTGAACTTTTACTAACATTTAATTTCACTTTTCTTTGAAGGGCGAACTTAGATAGAACTTGATATGCTTTTTTTTTCTAAATTAATTGCTGTTTTATTTATGTCAAATTAATAGGTAATTTATTGGATAATATAAAAGATAACAAAACAAATCAATTTAAAATAATAAATAAACGGGTACAATAATCACATCACTCGTAATTAATATTTTTTACATTGAAATCTTGCCAGTGCGTCTAATAATTTTGGCCAGGGGACTGTATATTATAAATATTATATCTATACGAAGTATATAATAATATATATTATATATATTAGTATTTATATATATATAAATATACGAGTATATATATATATATATTAATTATATATAATATTTTTTAATTTTTATATATTATAATATTTTGTACAATAACGACTATTACATATATTATTTGCGATTCTAGAAATTAAGGAGTTCGCATTTAAGAATTTTAGAATGTTTTAATGACGCTATGTCCGTCAAAAAATTATAGACCTCTGTGCCCCTAACTAAAATATACCGATGAATGAGTATTGCTCCTTCTACTATCACTTTAGCGGAAGAGTCTGATGGGGTCAAAACTTTCGTATTTATCATTTTTGCCTGATTCTGATAAATAAGCGATTGTAGAGGAAGTGATCCACTTATAAGTAATAGCCCTGTATTAGTTACGTACATATTAAATAATTGTAATAACGATAAATTAAATTGTAGAAGACTTTTTACAATTTACTTAATCGTTAACTACTGAGTTTTCTTTTTAAAATCTAATTACTTTTATATTAATTTTTGGTTTATAAAGTTTTCTTTTGTAAAGTCTTGGAAACTTTACTTAAACAGTCGTATACTTTGTCAGTAGCGACAAAGTTAAAAAAAAAAAGGTTTTTTTTTTGAATGTATGGTGGAACACCAAGATAAAACTTTTTTAAGTAGTCTGGTAAAATTTTTAGGTTTAAATTAATAATAAATTATTATATTATAAATATTTTCGAAAAACATTTTTAAGATATATATATATAATATATATATAAATAAACGCGTATATATCTATATATATTAATATATATATATACTATATATATATATATAGGGAATATATATATAGATATTTAATATACTATTAGAGGTAGAATTGAGCGGGGGTGCATTTAAGCAAGTGGAATTATAACAGATGGACTCGTCAGATAATTGAATAGAGGACCTAGAGAACCACAAAAGATGTAGAGGTCTGACCACAGACAAAATGGAAGGACGACATAAAAAGAATAGCGGGACACGATTGGATGCAAAAAGCAAACAACAAAGCAGACATCTTGAGGAGGCTTACATCCGACTATGGATGGAATAAGCTAATGATGATGATGATAAAATATATTCAATTTTGATACTGAGAAACTAGAAATTAATAAGCTTACTAGTCAACTCCAGCCATGGCGTTATTCAGAAGCTCATCCAGCACCTCAGGATATGAATCTATCATGTGAGCATATATTTCATCCAGCAGCTCAGTGAACAAGCTAAAAATTTGTGTAGTCATCTGCTTTCGATTTTTTTTATTGGGCTATCTCAAAAACAGAGTTTATGCTCAGAGATCATTCAGAAATATTGAGACATTCGTGACCAATTCAGTGGCATAGAACTGGCCGAAGGGCACGTCGAAATGCAAACTAGATAATTTTATTTTATAAGTTTTTATGGTTTCTTATTTATTTTATTTGTGAAGTATTTGTATTTTAATTTATTTTTTGGTGTGTTGTATCATCAATGTTGTTTGCTACTTTGTAAATGTTAGTTCAATAGTTTTTTTTTATAATAAAAGTGTAACGCGAAAGTGTCCCTAAAAAAACAAAAATTTCAAATTGCTATACGTTTTTTTTATGGGTCTAGTACATGTGCTGTACAGGGAAGTCCCTAAAGCGCTCGAGGAGCGGCATGGGTGCGGAAATACGATTACGATTCACGTTGTTTTTGGATCGCTGTAAATTGTAGTCGGTGGGAAACACAGCCCTGGGCAAATTATTCCAAAGGGATAATGTCCTCCATATAAAAGACTGCTTGAAAAGCGTTGTACGCAAGCTGAACCTCATACTGATGTGAAGTATTAGAGTGTATTTCTAATATGTACCGCTCTGGGAGGAATTAGGCGGGCTACATCCTTCGAACACTATCCATGCAAATACTTGTAGAACAGACTCAAGTCGCCAACCGTTCTTCGATGTTCCAGCGAATCAAGAAAGCCAGTCAGTTCCGGGTCTCCAATCAGACGAACAGCTCTTCTCTGAACAGAATCCAACAAATGCAGTGTGTGTTTGGGAACGGAGCCCCAAAATGGGAGCAATATTCCATAGTCGGTCGAATTTGAGTTTTTTAAAGAATTAATTGTTGTTGTGGAGTGTAAAGCTTTCTGGTTCGAAATAATATTCCCAACGTTTTTGAGAAGCTCTCCTTGCTATGCCTGCAACATGTTCATGCCAGGACATATTTGCTCCCAAATTAACGTCCCCAACAAAACTGAGTGATGATGTTAGAGGAATGGAGTATCCCGACATAACTATGTCGGGTTCAGCAACGTTAACTTTTTTAGAAAAAACTGGCTGCCTTGGTTTTTGTAGCGTTAAATTTCACTTGGTTACTGTCACCCCAAGATAGGATTTCTTCCAGATCTTTGTCAAGTCGAAACGATCTTGAACGAGGGTAAAAATTCGATTCGATTATTGGATAATTGTCCGTGCAGCAATTCGATTTTACGAAAATAATCATTTTTGAATTATTGGTTGTGAAAGAAATGACTTCTTTTAAATCAACAAATAAAAAATTCTTGTAATCATATGTGTATTGGTTAAAAACTGACAAAATACGATTTTTGTTCAATCGATCTAAAATTTTACATACGAGGCTGGTTTGAAAAGTCCGTGGCAAAAATAAAAACTACTTATGTGTTTGGGGTAGGTAAACCTTTTTATTTTTCGACATAGTCTCCTTTTAGGCTTATACACTTCGTCCAACGATGTTCTAGTTTGTTGATCCCTTCCGAATAATTGGATTTGTCCAAGTCTGCAAAATATCCATTTAGTGTCTGCAATCACCTCCTCGTTTGAATAAAATTCTTTGTCCCGCCAGCCATTTCTTCAAATTGGGGGAAGAAATAGTAGTCCGAGGGAGCCAAGTTGGAGAATAGGGGGGATGTGAAACGAGTTGGAATCCTAGTTCCATTATTTTTGCGACCACAATTGTGAGGTGTGTGCTGGTGCGTTGTCGTGATGGAAAAGGACTTTCTTGTGGGCCAAGTGTGGCGTTTTTTCTTGCAGCTCGGTTTTCAAACGGTCCGAATAACGATGAATAATATTCACCTGTAATAGTTTTGCCCTTTTCCAGATAGTCGCGATGAGGATTATCCCTTGCGAATCCCCAAAGACAGTCGCCATAACCTTTCCGGCCGAAGGAACGGTCTTCGCCTTTTTTGGTGTAGATTCCCCCTTGGTAACCATTGTTTAGATTGTTGTTTGGTCTCAGGAGTAATAGTAATGTATCCATGTTTCATCCACAGTGACGAAAAACGACGCTTAAAGTCCTCCGGATTTTCTTCTGGAACAGCTGCAAACCATCTTGCAACACTTCACACGATTTCGTATTTTTGGTCAAGCGTGAGCAATCGCGGCACCCATCTTGCGGATAGCTTTCTCATGTCCAAATGTTTATGCAAAATATTATGTACCCCGTTTCAGTCGAGATGCCCACAGCCACTAGCAATCTCACGCACCTTAACTTCTTCTGTCATCCATCACCATATCATGGATTTTGATCAATGATTTCTGGAGTCGTAACCTCCACAGGCCGTCCAGAACGTTTCAGCGTCACTTGTGCCCATATGGCCAGTCCGAAAAATTTTTGAAACCACTTATAAACTGTTCTAATCGAAGGTGCAGAGTCACCATAATGTTTATCAAACTTCTCTTTAGTCTCCTGAGGCGTTTTGCTTTTCATAAAGTTAATGTTTAATCACCACACGAAATTCTTTTTCGTCCATTTCTTGAAAATCACTCGACTTCCTTGAATCACACGAATGCCAAACACAAAGAAATAGACCAATATGGCTGAAACTTGGTGTGCGTTCATTCAAGAGATGCTACTAACTAAACATGACCTCGATACGCGCCGGTGCGTGCCATCTCTCGGACTTTGTGCACGGACTTTTCAAACCAGCCTCGTACTAACATAAAATGCAATTTAAAATGCAATTTCAAATACTTATTCCTAATAATGTTTTCGATATTTTAACAAAACACTGTGAACTTTTGGACGTAAAAACTTTAGACACTGTCTGCATGTCACTAGGGATAGCCCTTAGGATTACAAAGTGAACAAAAAGATCTTAAAGTTCTTGGAAACTGTAGTTTTATTCTAGTATCCAGCTTTCGATGCAAATCGTGCATCATCTTCGAGACCTAGGAGACACAGAAAGAAACCTCATTAGGCAGAGAACCATTTGAATATAAAATGTCATATTTCAAAAAGAAGAAAGGAAACGGCCCTATCAAAATTTTTAATATTCATAAAAGACCTAGTTATTAAAATAAAAGGGTACTTACTGAAATAGCACAGTTGGCTGTCTATCCAAGGAGAGAACAATCTATATCAGTTGTGGGAAAGGAAGTGTTGACACATGATTTTAAAACAATAATTAACAACGAACTTATTATTATACACAAAAATTCACAGCATTAAAACATAGGTCTGTTAATTTCATTTTTCAATTAGATGAAAATCATACTTGGGAAGTATTAAAATCTAAAATTTTATCAAACCATAATTTTTTTTTTTTTCCATTGACACGTGCTCGGCCATTTACAACTAATCTAGTAATTTTAATTTATACAATTGTCAATGCTGCCGAAAACTAAACCTGCGATAAAAAATAAAATAAAAAAAGAAAAGTGGAACATTTGGAAAATTTATGAAGTATTAAAATTTAAAGAAACTCTGATGGACTAAGGAAAGTGAAGGAAAATATAGTAAAACGACTAAACATCTGTATTCAAGTCTTCTTCTTCTTCCTTCAGCCGCTCTCTACCCACTGTCGGGTATAGGTCTCTCTCAAATCTTTCCATTTTTCTCTATGTTGTGCTTGTTGAGTAGTTAGTTAAAGCCCTCCGATTCTCTTCAGATCGTTTCGCTCCATCTCTGTCGGGGTCTTCCTATGCTTCGCTTTTCACCCCATGGTCTCCATCTAGTGATCTTGCCACTCCACTTATACGTCACTCTCGCTACATGGCCGGCCCAGCTCCATTTCAGAGATGTTATCCGTTTAGTGATATCGTCCACCTTTGTTTGTTGTCTAATCCATTTATTAGTTTTCTTGTCCTTCAAAGTAACACTCAACATCTTCCTTTCCATTGCTCGTTGGTGCACTATTGTTCTTTTAGTTAAAACCCATGTCTCGGCTCCATATGTTGTAGTTGGTAAGATACATTGACTATAAATTTGGGTTTTTGATCTTTGAGGAATGTTCATATTCAGTACATATTTCAATTTTCCATATGCTGCCCATCCCATACGTATCCTTCTTTCTATTTCAAGCTGCTGGTTTTCCTTTCCTATCGTTATTATTTGGCCCAGATAGATGTACGTGTTTACTTTTTCTATTGTTGAATGTTCAATCACTATATTTTCATCATTGGTCTCTTCGTTACTCATGAACTTTGCCTTGGAGAAATTCTTGTCAAGTCCCATTTTTCTTGCTTGGTGGTGGAGATCTGTGATCATCTGGATCATTTTCATTCCTATTGTTTGCTATAATTACAATGCCATCTGCGAATCTAGGTTGTTTAGCCGATCGCCAGCTGTCAGAAGGCCATTTTCGTCCTCATTCAGTTCTTTGAATACATCTTCTAAGATCATTGTAAACAAACGCCTAGGGGCGATATTATATCGCCTTGCCTTACTCCTCTGTTCACTGGGATCTTGTTTGTTAGTTCTTGGTTTACCATCACTTTGAATGTTGCTCGTTCATATATTCTGTCAGTTCGCTGTATCTGTGGTCTATACGAACATTTCTAAGAGCTCTTATAAGCGCCCATTTTTCCACTGTGTCGAAAAGCCTTGCGAAAATCTACAAATGTGAGCCACATTGGTATATTATATTCGGTGGCCTTCTCCATTAGCATTCTCAATGTGTGCAAGTGCTCAATCGTACTGAAGCCTGATCTGAATCCAGCCTGTTCCATCGGTTGGTATAATTCCATTTTGTGTTCCAGTCTGTTTGTTATGATTCGTGAGAACAGCTTGTAAACTTGGAAAAGTAAACTAATTAGCCGGTAGTTTTCTACGGTTTCGGGATCAGTCTTCTGGTATATTTTCACATTTGAGGCATTCATTAAAAAGATCTTTTAATTCAATCATTTAGGGTTTCACCTCCGCATTTTAGCCATTTTCAGCTATAATATCATCCTCTCCAGCCGCTTTTTTTTCCACTTTTCATCTGTTGTAAGGCTTTTTTAACTTCATCCATTTCTATGTCAGGAATTTCTTCTGAGTTGACATTTAATTACTCTTTTGTCTGTTGATGAATTGTCCTTTTCAACTACGACATTTTGGACTTTTGAACTGTAGAGGTGTATTCAAGTAGACGGGCATATTTTTGAACATTTATTACGTCATAATAATTAATCATTAGATAAGTTAAACTATATTAAAATTATTATTAACTATTCGTTTATGTTTTCACAATAGCATAAGTATTAAAAACAAGGGTAAAAATTGAAAAATCAAAATAAATTGAAAACTATTAGAAATAGGTATGACTATTCAATAAAAGTTGGAGAATTTTGTAAAATCTATCAGAAAAAAAAAATAATAATATACAGGGTGTGCCATTTAAAAAATTTGAGATTTTTCAATTTAAAATAGTTGAAATGCATAAATTTATTTTGAACACCCTGTAGTATCTAACTCAAGTTGCTTTACATATATCTTTCTTTTTCATCTTTATAGAACGCTCGTATCAATTATGAATATTCCACCTTCAGAAACAATGGTTTACTGGCAATTTTTTATAAAACTGAAAACTAGTATTTTTTTTAAAAAAATTGAAATATTAGAAAAACTACTAGGTTTAGGTATATAACATTATTAATAAAAAAGTTTAAAAATTTTACGCAGATTTTAAAAATAAATTAGAAAATAGGATGTTTTATTTAAAAAACATATGTTATATCGGCGACACTTCTTTGAAATACCCTGTATACTCAAAAATAATTTTAAACTGTGCAACTTTATATTCCCTAAAACTATTGTATTTAACATTTTTTCGTCATTCCCCGAAACAAATGAGATAATGAAATTTATTCTATCATTGACTCACCCTATACATACATTTCTCTTTTCAAAAGGTAACTGAACAAATAATGAATTATTTTGTTTTAGATGATTTATTTCCTATAATGATAAAGGTGACAGGTTGTTTGAAATATAATTGGGATTAGATACGGCACAAATATTATACTAATTATATGGTTCATTGGTTTATTAATACAGACTGCCTTCATTGGACGTGAATTTAACCTTCATTTTATACTACAATATGGTCCATCATTCCTTCTAACTTTTGTGGTAAGTTAAGTGTCAATGTTCTCCAAGGATCATCTTAAAAACGTACCTCGATTCTAAAGGTGCGTGACCTATTTATAAAAATGTTGTGAATGCATTAAAAAAAATTCTTTGTGAATAAATCAGCTTAAAAACTATAACATGAATCTCTATATGATTTTTACTTTACTCCTGAAGTATAAATATATTCCAGAATTCCATATAAAAAGATTTAGGAAGTTACTTCCCAAGATACATCGTTTCCCGTCAAATAAATGGTTCACAAGAAGTATGGTAAGGACGAATAGAAAATACTGGACAACATTTCAATACGGTCTTTTGCAAAAAAATTACCGTATCCCGCGTCCGTGCAGCACCGCTGGAACTATACCGATGTTGCCACTTATATTTGTTAATCTTAGTAGCAGGTTATGTGTGGTTATATACAACTTATTAAAGTACAAATCTAAAAAAAATAATTAGTTGTTCTTATAAGTGTAATGTTATCCACTTTCTTCACTGCACGATAATTTTACTTCATTACATTAGACTTTTAATACTATAGCGAAAGACGGTAAACTGTTGAATATTTTAAATTTTAGAAAAGTGACAACACTTGGCTGGATTTAGGCGTCCCTCCAAGGTCTCTCCAGTCCCCTCGATGTTGTATTTTCGCTATCAAGTTTTGAGCAATTCGCTTTAGGTCTTCCGTCCATCGGCTAGGCGGTCTGCCTCTGCTTCTTTTGTCTTGCCGCGGTCTCCACTAAACAAAAAATAGTAATCTCCAAGGAAAATTTAAAAGCGGATTTATCAAGTAGAATATCATTGGCTTGGACATCGTTTCCAGATTGCGAAATATCTTCCTTTCTAATGTTCCAAATACCCTAAAAGCGAACACATTTGATCAATTCGTGTTGCCCCTTATTGACATACAGAACGAAAACGTGGGCCTTGAATCAAGAAATTATAAATCGCTTATAAGTAGCTCAACGAGCGATGAAAAGAAGGATGTTAGGAATATCGTTGAGGAATAGGTTGATTAATGAAGAAATTCGAAGAAGGTCCAACGTAACGGACATAGCTGAGAGGGTAATCAGGTTGAAGTGGAGCTTTGCGGTCATATCGCAAGACTCTCTGATAATCGATGGACCCATAAAGTAATCAATTGGAGGCCTTGGAATGAGAAAAGAACTAGAGGACGCCAGCAAACCCGATGATCTAACGACATCAAAAACACTAGTGGAATACAACCGGATAAACGAGGCCCAAAACCCAAGAAGATGGACGTACTTGTGGGAGGCTTATGTCCAATGAAGGACTACGTAGCTGATGATGATGGTGATGATGATGATGATGATGATGATGACAATTTGAACGCTGAATAAATATTCCAGATTTACAAGAAGGCACTAGTACCGACTGCTAAACGGCGGTTTGTTGATAAAAATGAGAAGTGGATTCTTCAAGAGGATAACGACCTCAAACATCGGAGTAAAATGTGTAGCCAGTGGAAAGGAGAATCCGGTATCGTTACATTAGATTGGCCATACCCAGCCATCCGATGCAAACCCAATGGAGAACATGTAATCATATATCAAGTAGAAGTTTCGTAGTAAAGATGGTGTCAACAGTGAAGCAGCTGTCGTGGAAAATTCAGGAAATTTGCAAATATTTGCACCAAGAATACGCCGAAAATCGCATCGAAAGTATGCCCCGAAGATGCCAGGCGATCATAAACGCTGATGAGAACTGGACGACTTACAGAATCATTAGCATTTTCAAGAGAAAATCCTTTACTGTTGAATATCGAAAAAATTTTAAATAAATAGATTTTTTAATTAACAATGCATATACAACTCGTTCTATTATTATTAATTATAATAATTATTAATTTTGTAGGTGTGGCTTGGATTACTAATAACGCAAATACAATATAAAAAGTGGATGCCAATTCGTTGAAAACTTTAAAGAAACTTTACTTTTAAATTTTAACAATGTTCCACTAAAAATAAAACAAAGTATTATGTTAAAATACAAACTATTGGACATGGCTTTGATGTTAGAAATCGCCGCTCTTGTATTTGAAGCATGTTTAATTTTAAAAGAAGTTTACAGCAATCCGAAGGGTTGTGTCTTGCTTTCTTTTATAGCAGATGCTTATGCCGTTAACATATCGTGGCTCATTAATTTTTTTATTTTCATATTATTCTTTATTCAGCTGGTTTACTATGGCATTTCCAACATATTACCCTTTTATTTTACATGGTATTATAAACTGTCAGCTATTACTTTTAAACCATTATGTTTATGATAGTTTTTAAAAATCTGAATGGACTTTCATCAGAAACTTTTAATAATTATATTAAAGAAAACCTAAAGTTTACAATAAAGTGGCACCAACAGATAGTAAAGTAAGTATTAAACAACAATTTTTTTTAAACATATTAAGTGTCTCTTCCCCGAGTGTCAAAACGAACAGTCTTCGTGAAACATTCTGTCGATTAGTGAAAACCGGAATAAAATTCGTTTAGTAGTTACTAAAAAAATCGACAAATAGGCAGACAGGGCGCGGCGAAGGACTTTGTTTTATATTATGTATTGATACCTAATGTCATCCAAAGATGAGGGTAAATTACCCTCATTAAAATTATTTTTAGCATACCCCTCAATGTCTTTTTGGTCAGCCGGCCTCTTATTGCCAGCTTTCTTCTAACCCCATATAATTTCTTTTGCAACATCTTTTAAAAAAAAAAAAAAACACATACGAAACGTTTTGGTCCGGCGATCGTACCCCCTCTTCTACTCTCATATAAGGCCTTTCTCAACTACGTTTTGTTTAAAAAACAACCCATATTATTGACCTTTTTTTTTACAAAAGACACCTCATATTAGGCCTCTTTTATCAACTTTATATGAAGAAAAATAACTCCACTAATTTCATTTAATACCTTTTAAAAATCTACACACGCACACATCAACCCTCTTCTAATTTTTTTACAACTTTTTTATCAAAAAACAACTAGTAACCCTCCAACTGACCAACTTTTATCAAAAAAAAAACTACTAACTTCATTAACGCATTTTTCACAGCTAACCTACCCCTATTACACACTAAATGTAACCAAGACAATTCAAACAATAAACTTCATCGTCATAATAAAGACTTTTTAACCGAGTCTAGGGGCATTTAGCTCAACCAACGCCTCATCACTATTTTTATTAACACACACACACCTCGACGTCGATGAACATCTTCGACCGAAAAAATACTACGTCACATAGAGTTGGCAACACTGTCTCATAAAACCCTTTTAACATCTAAACTAACTCCATTATACACTAACAATCCCCTAGACAGCCGAAAAAAACTACTTCACGAAGAGTTGACAACACTATCTCACCCCTGCGCATGCACACCTATACCGGAACGGGTCCAAAAAAATGCAGATTTGAGAGTCATAAGAAAATATATCGGATTTTGCGGCAGAACATCATAATTTTGGTGGATTTAAATTACCTAGCAATATTAAGGAGCCTCTACATTTAAAATCAGTTTATTCAAACAATTTAAAAACATTCTAAAGCAACTGAAAATAGACAGAAGTCCATATTCCAGCAGCTTACAAGCTGTTCTCTTGTCTGTCAAATCCATCCTGAGACGCGTTTCGCCGTATCACGGCTCGTCAGTCAGGCTAGAATTGACAAACAAGAGAACGGTATCAAGTAGTAAACAGTTTTTTTTTTCAATCATTATCCATTAGTGAAAATCAAAATAAAATCTGTTGAATACAGATTGACAGACGCGGGACGGGACATGTTATTTTATAATGTGTATTGATGTCACTAAAAACGACGTAGGGTATTCTTGTTATATTTCTTTCTAATTATTTAATTTATACAATTCCTTTCTTTTTTAGGCAACATTTTGTCATCCAGGAAGAAATGAGTCGTCCTGGGTACCCTTTGCTTGGTTTAATGAATATTCTTATGTGTTTCTTCACTATTTTGTTGGCGTATTCGGTAAGTTTTAAGTTAGCTATATTAGATTAGATATATATATATATATATATATATATATATATATATATATATATATATATATATGTATATATATATTAAATAAAATATATAAATATTATTTCGACTGGCAGAGTTCGCAATATATGGGAAAATATTATTATTAGAGTGTCCAAATCTCTTTTTCGGATATTCAGTTCTGCATGTCCGATAACCTGAACTAACTTAAAAATTGCTTTTGAAGTCTTGTGACCGTTAGTAGGGCGGGAAAAAAAATTTAAAAACTATTCTGATGATATATATGCAAAGAAAATATCTATATAAACATACCTTCTCAAAGAGTTTTTGGGGTCGAAATGCCCTACTTCAAAAATAATGTTTTTATTATTTTACATATTCTTTGGGTAAAAGAAGAACTTTTGGCATTTTTTAGCCTCCCCTCCCACTTCCCCCCCCTTAAAACCCGCAAAAACCACATTTTTACATTTTTATTTAGTTTTCTTCGGTTTTTCTTAATGAATCATCGCAAAAAAGATTCTAACGGTAGGAGAGCATCAGGGCAACAACCTAGTAACATTTTTGGTGTCACGTGACCTCACCTGTCTTCTAAAAAAAAATAAAGAAATTGAAAACTTGAAAATTATATTAGATCATCAGCCATTTTTATTAGGCTACCACACGGTTTGGACAAGATATATGGGTTAGTTTAGTTAGTTATTATTTAGGGGTGGAATTTAATTCGATGTGTCAAATAACAATAGGGGAGTCCAAAAATTATCGACATACCAATTATCGATATATTGATAATTATATTTGTTGAACAAATTTATTTGTCTGAGCAATCCAAGAAAACCAAGGATACTTTATTGATATCATATAAAATAAATAAATGATTTTAAATACCTCGGTAACGTAAAATAATTTTTATTTTCCTTTATAAGTAAATAAATTTTTGTTCGCCGATTTTTGGAAAACTGTAACCACATTATTAAAAAAAAAATAAAACGCGAGTGCGTCATTAACATTAGGCAGTAAGTATTTTTTTTCGTATAATCCCCTTTGTATAAAGCTAAAATACCAAAGGTAACATTTCATGGGTCCAATGGAATTCTGTGTTCAAATCTTAAACATTCTTTTGATGCCCCAAACTTTCATCAATTCTATAATTGTAATCATAGGCCGACTTCTTGTTAGTGTTCCTTACGGAACACGTCGGCGTCTGTCCGTCTATCGGTCCGTCTGTCACATCCGATTTTTTTCTCCGAAACTATTTGACATAGAAAGTTGAAATTTGGCACTAATATAGAAATTGATAGTCTGATCAGAAGCCGTGTAGTTTTGAAAGTAAAATTTTGACTTAAGGGGTTAGTTTCGGGGGGGGGGGGTGAAATCGGAATTGAAAAAAAAAAAAAATTACCAATTAATCGAGTGGGGTGTCAAATGAAGCTTGTAAAAACACGAGTCAAAAAAATATAGATAAGTAATACTTGGGCATACTTTTCTTTGTATTATTTTTTAAAAAATTGCGGAAAATCGTTGTCCTCCCTTTATTTCGAGAAGTACTGACCAAAAAAGATTTTGAAAAAATTCTGGAATATTCTCCTCAGGGTGTAGCTTGATCGAAAATTATAACAAGTGCATTACCTTTAATAATATCTGGTATATAAAGAAAACAACAATTTCAAGGAAATCAGTTTTCAGTAAAGATCGTAACAGACTTTGTTACAAACTCATTTGGGGTGTGTTTTGGGAAGTCACTGATCATTTTATACTTCCGTAACAAAAATTTTCATTTTAAAAGAAAGCGCCGCACAGTGATTCGGCAAGAACATGCTAGCGGGACAATATTTATTACGTAATTTCCAGAAACCACTGATAACGACTTGGGGTAACAACCCTCCCCCCATTTAACGAATTCCAAGAATTAATTTGTTTATCACCTCATAAAGGTATCTTATCAGGGGGTCAAAGTAACCCTTATAAGAGAGGTCATTTTCATTTGCAAATCAGTTGCATTTTATGCACACTTGTGATAACATATTTTAAAATTGGTAGCAAAGTGAAACGAGTTTTTTGTGATGGAATATTCTGTTGAAGGTATGTACTCTATTATGACTTATATTTTTTATAAAAAATATGTATACTTTTTGGTGTAATATCAATTTGTAAATGTATAGATAAATCCAGCAAATTTTACATTAATTGTAAACTTTAAAAGTAGCAACTTTTTTTTATCCACATATATCCACCTAGATTTTTCTATATGTAATACCTACAAACATTCAGGCACAGATTCATATATATTATAGACCCCGAAAAGGCCCGAAAGTAAAATTATTTTATTTTTTTCAGAACGAGTCGTGACTATGACGAAAAGGGAGTTTTTTGAAGAATGGCTAAAACATGACAAAATTGAACGAAACAGTGGCATTTTTTTTATTATATAAGTGAAAAAAAATTCAATATGTCTGATGTTTCTGACGATTTTCTAAAACGACTCAAAATGAAAATATCAAGCCTTTCAGCAAAATTCAATCAAAAGTGGACTTCTTTAAAGCGTAACAAAGAAATGTTTCTAATCAAACATAAAAATTGGTTAGAGGGATCCGGAATCAAAATAAAGATGTGTGTTAAACCAGCCGTGCACTTCAACATCATCAGCGGCTCTTTCCGTAGGGCGACCCAGAAAATCATTTGAAGACTCATCAACGAAAACGAAGAGACGGAGAGTAGAAGATCTTTTGGAATCGCGAAGTGCAAGTGAGCTTATTACAGCAGCTGAGTTAGCTACTCGAAAAGAAGGGCATCGAAGTGTTGCTAAACAGATCCATAACGTTGCGGTCAGTGAAACTAGAGAAAAGAATAAGTGTTCTGAAACAAAGTCGGCAGTTAACACCAGACGAAGCTTTAGCTTTAGCTTATTATGTGGACTCGAAATCGACTTCTCACTCATATAAACAAACAAGAAAATGGTCAATGAAAGCGGGACATCAAGTGTATCCATCGTTTTATAGTTTAGGTAAATCCAAAGCTTCTTGTTGTCCTTCTGACGAATATATTTCTGTGACTGAATCTCGAGCTGAAATTAAACTTCACGCGATTTTGGATAAAACGGCTGAACGATTAGTTAAAGCTCAGACGGAAGTCATTAGAAGTGTGTTACCTCGTTCATATTATACGTTGGTAAGCAAATGGGACTGTGATGGGAGTTCGGGGCATAGCACGCATAAGCAGAAATTTGAGAACACTAACGCTACAGACGAATTTTTGTTCGTATACTCATTTGTCCCTTTGAGACTGTTTGATGGCGAAAAACTGTGATCTGGCAAAATCCAAGACCTTCCTCTACTTTATATTGCCGTCCTATTAAGTTTATTTTTGCCAAGGAGACAAAAGAGTTTACGAAAAAAGAAACTTCTAAAATTTTAGATGAAGTAAGTCAACTTCTTCCAACATTATGTAACGTTGCTGGATCTCAAATCTCTGTTAAACACGATTTGTTGTTGACAATGACTGATAGCAAAGTGTGCAATGCCTTAACAGACACAAGTTCAACACAAAAATGTTATATTTGCGGTGCCACCCCGTCTACTATGAACGAGAAGTCAAAGAAATATCCCAGCAACGAAGAACGCCTTGCATTTAGTTTATCTACTTTACATGCATGGATCCGCATGTTTGAATGTTTGCTTCACATCAGCTATCGTTTAGAAATAAAAAAGTGGCAAGTCAGGGGAGATAACGACAAAGCTATTGTGAAGCAACGCTCACAAGAGATACAAAAAGTGTTTAAAGATCGTATGGGTCTCATTGTAGATAAAGCGAAACTTGGGTATGGTAATACAAACGATGGAAACACAGCACGTAGACTTTTTTCCAAAGTTGAATTGAGCAGCGAAATTACAGGATTAGACGTAAACCTTATTCGTAGATTTTTTGTAATTTTAAGAACTTTGTCATCGGGATATGACATAAATTATATAGAATTCGAAAAGTTTTGTGTTGATACTAGAAAATTATACCTTGATCTGTATTCGTGGTATTCCATGCCCGTTACTGTGCATAAAATTCTTGTACACAGCGCGGAAGTTATAAAGTCTTTTCTTTTTCCCATTGGACAACTCTCCGAAGAAGCCCAGGAGGCAAGAAATAAAGACTGTCGTAGATTCCGTGAACGGCACACCAGGAAGCGGTCACGTATTGCCACAAATATAGATCTTTTGAGAATGCTTTTAATTACGTCTGATCCTGTTATCAACTCGTATAGAGAATTACCGCGAAGAGAAAATTTACTTCTTTGCCATCGGAGGTTCTGCAGTTGATTATCCCACCTTCATTGCCATCCGAAACACCATCAGTAACGAATTAAATGAGGAGGATTATTTACTCTCTGAATATTCTACTGAATGGGAGAGCGGTGATGACGACTCATCTGATGGTGATTAGTAGGTTTAAGTATTTTTTTTATTGTAAATATTAATCTTATTTTATTGTGTGTTGTAGTTGCTTATAATTCATGCCTTAGCATATAAGTTTATTTAATATTATATTTCTTTTACTTATACACCTTGTTATTGAAAATAATTGATATATAGATACTGTTATTGTACTAATTTATTTTAAAAGAAATAATATTTTGTAAATTAATAAATGTGGGTACTATCATTATGATTTTTATTTTTTTCCTAGAAATTTATTTGTAAACAAACATGATTGGGCTTTTCACACATAATGAGTAGGTAGACGTATGTAGCTAATTAAAGAACAATTAGCGACAATAGTGAACAAATGAGAGACATTAGTAAACCACTTCCGTCTTGCAGCTACATATTTCGATTAATACACATACAGTACACATTTTTAACAACTTTTTTTTTCTTAAAATAGCTTAAGATACCTGGAATATACATAAACAATTGAAATAAGTGAAGAAATAATATTGTCCCGCTAGCTTGTACTAGTCGAGACACTGTGCACCGTATGGAACAATAGTTGCGCAAGTCCAATTTGCTCTTGGTCGTTTTTTTTTACTTAAGAACAACTGCAATCCGGTTCTGCTACAGAAGAAGAAAATTTGCAAGGTTAGAAATCCGGACAGAGCTGTGTCAAAATTCTAGTACAGCATTAGCAATATATTGGCCATGTCTATATATGGCTGTACAGAGCATCGACTCACACACTATCGTATTTAAAACATTAAATTTGTGTTATTTGTTAATTAATATTCTTTATGTTTCAGCCCATTGGATTAGTAGTGGCTTTTGGTTTAATAACACCATTTTACTGTACAATATTTTTTTTGGCACAAAGAGGACAATACTACGAAGATATAGTAAGTCTTCTTGTTTAAATTTTTAAAAAGTTTCGAAGCTACACGGGTAAAGAAATAGTCTTTTAAATGCTTTTCTTAGTCGCTTTTTACTCGGACTTCTCAGTCCAGCCTCTAGGTGGCGGCGCGATGTCCTTGGAATTACCATTGTTCAGCTTTCCGACAGACGATCATAAATTAAAGATATTTGGATTAGACTCTTCCAAATAGGAGAGGGGAGAGGGGCTTCTTGATATTCTGTCTACGATTTTACGAGGTATCTTCAGAGATCTATAAGTTAATGACCAGAAGGGAGGACAGATTTATTAAAAAAAAGTGACTCTTATTATAATTTTATTACCAATGAAAACTACCTAACAGTTACCAACACTATTCAAAACACTTTACTTTTACATTGTGCAGGATGTTAGCATCATCCAGACCGATGATGGCCTCTTGAGTAGTGTAGTTGTGTAGAACATTCCCTAATCCGAGCGTATCACCAATAAAAATCTCTTCCTGGCTAACCGAGCGCCCCCTAAAGACGCACCAAGTCACTATGGAAAAGCCAGGTCCAAGTCCCTCTCTCTCTCTTGTTAATCCTGTTTGCAATCGTAGGCAAAACATCAGAAAAACACTCCAATTCAATGTGGTCTAATATCAAGAATCATGATATTTGACCGAGTTCTACTGCACTTGCTAGTATGAAAATTTTCAACGGTTTTCGTTGCTGTATATTTGTTGAAATTAAGCTATATCGGCGAAGCGAGTAGAAAAATTATTAGATCTAAAGAATATCAAAGGGTTGTACGGCTTCGCAACATTTCCATTGCAGTATTTTTAGAACACTAGAATGAGATAGGACATCAGATTCTGTTTGATCAGTTAATAATCCTTGCAATAAATTCCTTTTTAAGTCCATGTAAATATCTAACTATACCAACAGCCTTAATCGTGACACAGGTCTTTATCTCTCACTAATCTGGAAACAGATTATTTATGAAGTCCAACCCTCACCCCGGCCACTAAAATAAAAAGGCATGTCAAGCGAAAAAGTCATTTCTAGGAATAAGCTCTGAAGAAGCTGTCAGAATGATCCGCGATACGCCAGCATGAGTTTTTCAATCGACACAGAAGAAATCTAGAAGGACTATACCTATAACTGTGGAAGTTTTCTATCAAAATTAAAAAACAATAAAGCATTTTTTTAAACATTTTAGAGTGCTGGTTTTGAAGAAGCTTTATATAATTTAGGTTGGTATACATGGGATGCTGCAAATCTTAGAACTTTTAAAATAGTGTTTTTAAATTCATCTAGAACATTATCAATTGGCTTTATGCAGACGATTACTATTAATTTAGAATTGTTTAAGCAGGTAAGAATTAATTTTATTAATCCCTACGTCGGTACGAAAAATAAATATAAACATAATAAATAATTCGACAGTTTTGGTATCCAAGTCAGGGGAATAGGTCGCCCCCCATCGTTCTTGTGTGTGAACGAGGGCCTGACTACAGGTCATTCAAATTTATTATATTAGGTTGTCGAAAAAGTATTGAGCCTTTAAAAGTCGAAACTGAGAGAATTGTTTTTTATATTTTAAAATAAATATGTGTCATTTTGTTCGATAACCTTCGATCATTTTTCTGGCAACACCGTAATCATCGTCACTGGAAACTTCTGTGGTTTCTAGGCAAAAAATTGTGACAAGTGATTTTCCCAGGCCTAACCTGAATTAACCGAACATTATTCAGGGAGTTTTGCAGATATCGACAAAAATGGTAATCTGACGGTGCGAGGTCCAGGCCATACGGTGGATGTATTAAAACTTTCCAGCCAAGGTCTCTCAATTTTTGTCGCGTCCGTAGTGTAGCTGGCAGGGGAGTGGGGGGGGTACTGGGACTGAGGATGGCATGTGTCCATTCGCCGACGAAGAATGACCATGAAAGAGCCGAAGAAGCGACGTAATCGCCGAAGAAATGATCAAATTTTGTCGTGTTCAGTGTTGTTCATATGACTAGAGGCTGCTGAAGAAGTGACGTAATAGCCAAAGACTGACCTTGAGTTGACCAAAGGCTAATTAACACTTATCCTAACGCGTCCGAATAAGTCACATCGGCAATGACGTTATTATACCAGAGGATGTTCAAACTCCTGTGTTTTCTTACTATTTTTTTTTAATAATAAAAATAGCCTTTAGAATTTAGTTTTGTTTCTTCTTTTATTTTTTTTTTAAATAAAAATAGTTTAGCCTACCCTAGCCAAGCCTGTGTAAATCAAATAAAACAGGTTATAAGTTTAAAATTATTTATTATGACAATGTTGCCCAAAAAAAACATTAATTAATTAAAGATTAACTGTATACGGTTTCATTTCTTGCAAAAAGGCAGGGCTAACTCGATAAAATTTTTTAATAAAATCCCAGTTCACTTGTGCTTTATGATGTCGTATAAAATCTTCAGATAATGTTTTAAAATCTATGAGGTAAGGCGTTGTCATGCTGGAACACGAAACCCTTCCTGAAGATTAGTTCTGGTCGATTTTTTTCAATCGCTTGCTTCAATTTTGATAATTACTGATAGTAGACTATAGAATCAATCGTTTGGCTACGCTTCAATAGCTCATCATGCACGCTCCTTCTCAATTCCACCAAACACACATCAATCCGATTTACCATGGTTTCTGGAGCTTGATCCTTTTTCGACCACGATACTTTTCACTCATTATTGTCGTAGTCACTTTTCATTGTCTATGATCAACCGCTTTATAAATAGATCGTTTTAATTACTGTAGAGATTCGAAAAAGGAAATACGACCGCGTAAATTTTTTAGTTTGTGTGCTACAATCCTGTAGCACACGAACATCGAGTTGTTCTTGTAGCCAGCTTTCTCCAAATAGTTTACAATTGTTTGGTGATAGGTGTTTAGTTCCTTGACGATGTCAGAACTACTTACATGCCGGATTTCCTCAACTTTTGTGAAAATTCTATCACCTTTTTCTGTCATTGGTCGACCAGTGCGAGTAACATCGAAATTTCCAGAACAAAATTGGCGCTCCAAATAAAGTCTGAATAAATAAATTTCAACATTTTTGGGACATCTACTACTGTTAATTGTCAGCTTTCAAATGACGCTAGGTGTGACCCGATGCGACTTGTATTACCTGAGATATGTGACACTAAAGCTATCTAACAACAAACAGTTTCAATACTTTTTCGACAACACTTAATATTTTCTAATATTGGACAGTACAGTAATGCTACCACAAATGTTATTGTATTTCTGCAACAATCACTGTGTGTGACCAGGTTAATGTCGGTAATACTTGCCGGGATTAACCTGGGGATCTTACCCTTATTACGTACATACTATTAGCACGTATTTAGTGATGTTCGTGAGTACTATATTTAATCTTAAGAAGCTTTAATAATTTGAAAATCATTGGTGCTGTTTTGTTTTAACTGCCATTATTCATCTTTGATTGTGTTAGCCGATACTTGTTGGAAATTCATAATAAAATTATATAAAAAACAACACTATGTTTTAATTTCCAATATATTTAAAGTCACTTGACAATTGTTTCACCATACAATGGCTTCTTCAGAAGTAAATAAGAAAGAAAAATATTTGGTAGTAATCCTGGTTATATAGTGCTTAAAACTATCCTTAATTACCTTACCTTACCTTATACATAGATTGTTACATAATCATACAAATAGCAATCAATCATGGATGTGACCCCAACATTATAGATAATACCTTGAATAAAAAATCCTTTAAACAAACAATCTCTCTAATTTATCCCACAATTAATGACAAAAAAGGAAAATTTAGTACACTCACATAAACAGGGAAAATAACTAGAACAATTTCCAAACATTTAATAAAAAAGAACAATAAAATAGCATTCAAAACCAGTAATTCCTTAGGGAGTATAATTTTGAATAACAAAACCAAATCTAAGAAATCCTTAAAATCAGGAGTTTATCTATTAAATTGTGGATCTTGTACTAAAACCTACGCTGGACAAACTGGTAGATCTTTTGAAACTCGCATTAAAGAACATAAACATAGTTATTTAAAAAATTAGAACAATTCACATTATGCAACCCATATAATAAACGAATCCCATAATTTTGATGATACGCTAAAAATCCTATATGTAGAAAATAAATCTAAAAAATTAAATTTGCTTGAATGTCTTGAAATTAACAAACGGAAAAACTCCAATCAATTATTAAACGAACAGGTAGACTTAAACCATTCATCCTTACTTAATCTTTATTAATTCTCGGAAATAATACCACAGATTTGCATTCTTAAAATAATTCTGTCTGTAAATAATATAATAAAATGATTAGCATAATCTTAGGTAATTAAGGATAGTTTTAAGCACTATATAACCAGGATTACTACCAAATATTTTTCTTTCTTATTTACTTCTGAAGAAGCCATTGTATGGTGAAACAATTGTCAAGTGACTTTAAATATATTGGAAAATAAGACATAGTGTTGTTTTTTTATATAATTTGCCATTATTCAATTAATTCTCATTTATATTGTTAATGTTAATTATTCTATTTTCAGACAGTTAAGTTTGCATACACTTTTGTTAATCTTATGGCTTCATTTAAGATGAATTAATCTGATCCAACAAGGTACAACATGAACGCGCTAAGCAAAAGCAAAATACCTTGTATTCTGTAAAAACAGAAGACAGAGTAATTTAGGTATAATACCATACAAAAAAGTAATATTGTGCTCCTATGAAGTAACTAGTCTGGCAAATTAAGATTTGCATCCCATATTTACATTACAACACGGTCACAGATCTAACCTTGTCTGAAAACTAGCGGACTGGATAGCATGAATCAGTCAAAAGTATAGTGTTGTCACATTGTCAATAATAATTTAAAAAAAAATACGTTAAAAGTATAATCTATATTATATTATACTTCTAACAACATCGAGCGCATCCTTTTAGCTAATCAACAAGAAAGTAAACGATATGGAATATGGTAATTTTTTCCATAAGACAGGGTTGTAAGAGTCCGAATAAGACAAGGTTGGGAGGACCTGTTACTTTATGAAAACATTTGTATATTATGCTGTTTTTAAATGTAGAATAGGAATATCAAAAGAATATCTAGAAGCTCGTAGAGTGTATTTTAACAAGAAGTCGAAAAAAATAGTTATAAAAATATTTAAGTAATTGGGCATACTGTAATGAAAACTAATTGTCACTAAACTTCGGCAAAATCAATAAAACATTTAATATATTACCAATTTGCAATATCTCACGAAAAAAACATTTGTTTTTGCAACATGTTTTATAATATAAACAAGCGATATTTTTTTGGATAGATATCATTCTTCAAGTAGGTTGCAAAACTGTCTGATTCACGTACAGTAAGGTGGTTCCTAGCTGGGGCTAATGACGGTACAAATCTTTTTTTTAATTACGGAGTCCAACCAACGTTAAAGATTTTCAAATATGTTTAAATTTATAAAAAATATATCTCATGTGTGCCTTCTATTGATTCTAGGAGTCAAAAATTTCAATATATTATAATCAACTTTTTAGCTTAAAATTTATTATAATATTATGTTATCACCAAAAAAATTTGTATGAGTATTAAAAACACAAATTCATATAGTATAATACGTATATTTAAGCATCACAAATAAAAAAACAACCACAAGAGACAAATTGTGTCTTAGTTATTAAAATACATATTGGATTTATAACCAGCTACATATTTATGTGTAATTCTTGTTAATTGGTTTCCACTGTCCTGTCAACTGTGAGACCAATATTTCGAAAAAAAAGTTATTAAATAATATTAAAAATAATTTTACCCATTTAGAGGAATTACTATTCTCCCTCTTATATAATACTAATAATTACAAATGCTTTGTGTAAGAGACAAGGAAAGACAAGATAGAATCTCGAATTTTTCTTTAAATTTTAGTGTTTTTTCTAAAAAATTTTTTGTGGTAAATTTTTTTAATGTGGGTATATTTTTACTTTTGGTAACATGTACCTAAATAAAATGTTAATAAAAAATTGTATCAGAGAACAAAAAATCACATCACTGCACTGACCGCTTAGATATAATAAAGATATATATAAATCTCGAAAAAAAATTTATTAAATATTAAAAATAATTTCACTCATTTAGAGGAATCATTGTTTTTCTCTACTGCAAATAATTGCATAAGCTCCATCTAAGAATAATCTACAATGGAGTCTCAATTTTTTTCAAATTGAGAGAAAATTCTTTTTTTTTTCTCTAATGTGGGTATGTTTATATTTTTAATTTTGGTAACAGGCAGCTAAATAAAATGTTAACAAAAAATTGTGTTGGAAAACTGAACTTTTTCAAATAAGCAAAATATTGCTCACACTCCCAACTATTTACCTAATGCTAAAAATGAAAACAGTGAAGAATTGCAGAAAGTAAAATATTCTGATTTATATCTGGTGAAAAAATTTAAAGAAACAAAGACAAGTTTTTGTGAAATGGTTAGCCTTTGATAAAACTCAAAATTTATGAATCCTAAAAAAAAGATGTATTGTAATATATTTAGTATAATTTATAAGAATTGAAACCATAATCAAAATTTAAATATGTGTTTATAGCATTAAACCTTTCATTATACATCAAGACTGATTTACAACTGGTATTCGTACTTGCAAGGCAAATACTCGGTAAAGAGTTGATTGAGTGGTCCGTTACTTTGTGACAGTACATTTTAAAAATAAAACTACTTAATTACTTTGTTAACTGTCACTAAATATATTTGTAAAGATTTTACAATTGCATTATTGCGATTTCGTAGTACAACTACATTGTCAAACGCTTAACGAAGACTAAAAGAGCTTTGTGGTATTTTATGTTTATATGATGAACAGATGTGGGTCTATTATATGTTAAAAAAGTTTGAACAAAAGAGAATTTGCTACATCTAATTGACTATTCAGTAAATTTATATTAAGGTCCTTTCAATGTCTGTAAATTTCTATAGATTCTAAGAAGTTGAGTTTTGACCCTTTAGGTGCCATATGGAGTATTTGTAAACAATCGATATTGGGAAAAGTATGGCCTGTTTCTAAGAAGTGTTTAGCAAAGTGTGATTTTTCATTTTTTAGCCTATAAGAGGCATCGTGTTCTGCGAATCTTGTCTTGAAATTCCTTCCCGTTTGGCCTACGTAACAGCTATTGCACTCAACCTAAAATAATTAATACCTTAATAAACCGTAAACGAAAACAAATCACTTTCAGCTTAATCTACCCCGTAAAAGAATACCGACAAAAGAAAACATTCATACCTCTGACATATTTTGGTCCCATCTCGGATAAAATATCTCAAGTTCTCACGACCGAAAAAACAAGAATAGCTTTAAAACCCGCTCAAAAATTATCCAATATATTTTTTAATGCCAAAGATAAAACTAATAAATACAATAAATCAGGAGTTTATAAACTTAATTGTCAAGAGTGCAATAGCTGTTACGTAGGCCAAACGGGAAGGAATTTCAAGACAAGATTCGCAGAACACAATGCCTCTTATAGGCTAAAAAATGAAAAATCACACTTTGCTAAACACTTCTTAGAAACAGGCCATACTTTTCCCAATATCGATTGTTTACAAATACTCCATATGGCACCTAAAGGGTCAAAACTCAACTTCTTAGAATCTATAGAAATTTACAAACATTCAAAGGACCATAATATCAATTTACTGAATAGTCAATTAGACGTAGCAAATTCTCTTTTATTCAAACTTTTTTAACATATAATAGACCCACATCTGTTCATCATATAAACATAAAATACCAAAAATCTGTTTTAGTCTTAGTTAAGCGTTTGACAATGTAGTTGTACTACGAAATCGCGATAACGCAATTGTAAAATCTTTACAAATATATTTAGTGACAGTTAACAAAGTAATTAAGTAGTTTTATTTTTAAATACTCTCTGGCTGTCCATCTGTCTGTCTGTCAAACCCGATTATCTCCGAAAGTATTTGTCATAGAAAGTTGAAATTTGGTAATAATATAGGAATTGATGGCCTCAATAAAGAGAAGAAGAACGCGAAATGAGCAAAAGCATGTGAAAACATCGAACACTATATAGGTGGAAGAAGTACGGAGGCATGGAGAACGATTAGAGCTATGAAAATAAACGCTCAAGTCCTCGTCTTTCAATTGGGCTTATGAGACAGATAATTTTAAGAATTGTGTTTGCAAGGATATAATAAATCTGGGAAATATTAAATCTTCTGCAATATTTCTTAAGGCCTGTCTTAAATTGAGTTGCGCGACGTTTATATTTTTTCTTTTCTTTCGGAAGGACAATTCGACTGTTTTTATTCATTAAAAGCGCGGACAAAAGAGGAATAGCAAAACAAAAAATGATAAAGTTGTTTAATTTACTGTGAAATCACACAATAAACAATTGGGTAACTTGATATAAATATATCACGAAACCTATTTTGTCTAAAATATTAAGGGAAAATGGGAAAAATATTCTACCAGTAGACGAAGTATCTCTTTCACAACGTCGTTTCCCGCCAAATCGAAATCCATTAAAAACACTAGACAAAATTCTAACTCTGTCTTATGAAAAAGATTGCCTTTATCAACTACCGTACAATGCTACTAAATATCTGAATGCTCCTGATCTGGCAGTAAAACCTGCTGGGAATGCCTACCTTTGTAAGTATATTTGTTAATTTCAATAGCTGGTTATGTTATCAAAGTACAAATTTAGAAAATAATCAACTGCTTCTTAGAAACATAATGTTATTTACTTTCTTCTCTATTAGCTAAAAGTATGCATTTCATTAGCTTGGACTTTTAATAACATTGAGAAAGTCAATTAATTCAAGGAAGCCAATGGGATAACTATGTATTATAAAAAACTACTAACAGAAGACAGACCAGGCTTCTTGAATAGAGACGAAGATGATGAACAACAACAAAACGAACATGAGGAGGTAGAAATAAAATATGAGTAAAGAAGGCCATAAAATCATTGAAAAGCCGGAAAGCAGCTGGACCGGGAGTCAATGAATTAATTAAATAAATACGGATTAGAGAAACTGCACAGAATAATAAGAAGCATGTTCCACAGGACTATAAATGGAGAAAGAATACCTGATGAATGGACCGAAGCACACATAGTCTCAATTTTTAAAAAAAGTGACCGAAGGAAATGTGAAAACTATAGAGGCATCAGTATCATTTCAAGCATTGGACGACTGTATGGGAAAGTAATTAAGAATAAGATAGAAGACAATATAAAAGGCTGGGAAGTCCTGTATTGGTCACATATATACAGTCAAGCAACTGATGGAAAAGAAACTAGCCAAAAACAGAGAAATCCACCTAGCTTTCATCGATATAAGAAAAGCTTACGATTCAGTCGCTAGAAGTCACCTCTGGAAAGCAATGTCAAACATGGGAATCGACAAAGTATTAATAAAAGCAGTAAAAGCGATATATAGAAATAATATTAACAGAGTAAAAATTGGTAATAAGTTAGGGGCCAAAATTAGAACAACGAAAGGACTATTACAAGGGTGTACAACCTCTCCGACACTGTTTAAAATCTACCTGGAACAGACTTTAAAAAACTGGAAGAATAAATGTCAAGGTATGAGAGTCCCAGTAAGAGACGACTACTTATACAGCTTGAGTTTCGCAGATGACCAAGTCGACATGGCACAGGACGAAGAAGATCTCAGCTATATGGTGCGGAAACTGAAGGAAGAGTATAACAAAGCTCTGCTAGACATAAACTTTAATAAGACGGAATACCTAACAACTAAAACAGGAGAAATAGAAGATCTAGAAATTGAAGAGAACGTAACAATTAAAGAAACTGGAAAATTTAAATACCTGGGCATCATAATAACAAGAGAAGCAACATCCGAAGAAGAAATGAAATCGAGACTGGGACAAACAAGAACCTGCATCAGACAGTTAAACTCAATATTATGGGATAAGCATATAACGAAAGCAAACAAAGTCAGAATATACAAAACAATCATTGAAAGTATCATGATATACGAGTCAGAAACATGGACTATTAGCAAGAAATATAAATCAAAAATAAACGCGGTAGAGATGGAATGTTGGAGAAGGTGTTGTAGTGTGACCCGGACTGATAGGATGAGGAACGAGGAAATAAGAACGCGAATGGGAATAACAAAAGACGCAGTACATGCCATAGAAGAAAACCGATTGAAATGGTATGGTCACGTAAGGAGAAGCGACGACAGAAGGTGGATTAAGAAAATCACAGAATGGAGTCCAATTGGAAGAAAAAAGAGGGGAAGACCTAGGCGCTCATGCCGGGATGACGTCGATGAGGCAATGGAAAACAGAGGGTTACAGGAAGGAGATTGAAGATAATGGAACGCGACCCTTAAATATATATATATATATATATATATATATATATATATATATATATATATATATATATATATATATATGTATATATGATGGTCTCATCAGAGCCATGTAGTTTTGAAAAAAAAAAAAATTAATAGGTCATCGAGTGTGGTGTCAAATGAAAGCTTGTGAAAACACGAGTATAATATATATATATATATATATATATATATATATATATATATATATATATATATATATATATATATATATATATACATATACTAACAGTGCCCGCGGCTCCGCTCGCGTGGACTTGATTCACTACTATCGTCACTGCTTATTCCTTATGTTACCTAACATAATAAAATACCTGCCATTATTTCCCCTTATCTCCCATTATTTCTCCTTATCTCCCATTATCTCCACATAATTTCCATTATCTAGGCTTATCTCTGCTCATCTCTCAGTATTTCTCTTTAACTCCCATTATTTCCCCTTATCTCCCATTATCTCACCATAATCTCATTATCTAGACTTATCTCCCATTATTTCTCCTTATCTCCCATTATTTATACTTATCTCCTATAATCTCACCTTATCTCCCATTATCTAGGCTGATCTCGACTTATCGCGCAACAGTTCTCATTATCTCCCATTATTTCTCCTCATCTCCCATTATCTCACCATAACTCCCATTATCTAGACTTATCTCTGCTTATCTCCCATTATTTCTCCTTATCTCCCATTATTTATACTTATCTCCCATTATCTCACCTTATCTCCCATTATCTAGGTTTATATCGAATTATATAGAATATATGTATAAATTTATAAAAACACGTAAATCGGATAAGTGGTTCTCATGTGATAAGCGCACTAACGGACAGACAGACAGACAGAGAGGCGTTGCATTTTATATATATTATATTCTTTGATATGATATTGTTCCATATTTAATGGTTTAGGCAGTGTATTGCAAGAGAACGCGTTAACGGTAACCTTTTTTCCGACTCGATTCACTATTATCGTTACTGCTTATTCTTTATGTCACCTAACGCAATAAAATATTATATCCTATAACCTGGCCAGAGAACATATGTATGTTTTTTTTAAAAAAAGTACGTAAATCGGATAAGTGGTTATCCAGTGATAAGCGCATTAACGGATAGACAGACAGACAGACAGAGATACATTGCATTTTATATATATATATATATATATATATATATATATATATATATATATATATATATATATATTATATATATATATATATATATATATATTATAGATGTAATAAAATATATATCTATAACCTGGTGAGAGACTATATGTATAAATTTAAAAAATCACGTAAATCGGATAAGTGGTTCTCGAGGGCTGTAAGACTTTACACCGCAGAACACACGGTCTTTTTGGAAATTCAAATATGGATCCACTAGACCTGCGTTAATTTGTACAAACAAGATTGCTGGAGTGGGTGGTGTAAAAGAAATGTGAAAAATACAATAAACCCAGTGTGGTTGTGGTATTTCCGAAAATTAAATACAGACCGCTCCCCAGAAAAAAAAAAAACGAAAAAAAAAAAATTATTAATTAGACTCTTAAAAAGGTATAAGAATCAATCAATATATTTCGATTTTGAAGGAAATTTCTTAATAATTCTTAAGTTTAAACATATAAAAAAATGTTTAGTATGCATTAATGATAAATTTGGATTCTGACAGGCCTTTTCCTTTATAAAACACTAATAATGATTTTGAAATATATTTGAAAAATAATGAACTTATTTTTGTAATATTTTCCATAGTTTTTTGAATTTAGACTGTTTATAAACTGCTTTTTGATACGATAAAATCTTCGACACAATGACATTTACAGATGAAATTAAGTATTAATATAAACCAATATTAAATATCGTAAGGATATTAACAGGTCATGAATCGTTGACCTTCACTTAGAATATAATTAGAAAACAGACTTAAGTCGGACATTAAACCATTTCACATGAACTGTCACTAAATTATTTGAATTGTCACCTATGTAAACAATAAACAGGCATGCCCCTTTTTCCTTAAAAGTAACATATTTGTATTGTGTTGACCATTGTGACGAAATTGTAGATTACTCCTAGAAAAAACTTTCTTAAATAATTATTAAAATTATTAACAGTAGTGGCAAATCATAAAAAAATGTAATTGTTGTGTATAGAATTTTAATAAAGCACATGCAGGATATGCGTTTCTTTTCTTTCAAACTTATGATCAGAACAAGAATAGTCTGGTGTTTCCCAATTAACAAAGTGTATTCGTATTCTGGGATAGCGATTAGATTTTTGGTTAAAGAAAAATAGTTTCTAGTTGTATGTCTTGATCATCACTATTAAAAAATTGAAAAATAACCATAATTACATTAATCAACATATGACATATGTAGGATTGGTTTAAGAAGTAGTTAGGTCACCGTATTTTTGTTTATCCGTTCTAGACTAAGAAGGAGACCCGAAATTTAAACCTGTCGAATAACCCTCTGCCTAGTTGTTAATTCTATCGGGCGAGTCGGCCTTTGACGTTGATTTTGAGGCCCCCGTGTCCTGGAATGCCTAGATAAAAGCCAAAATGCTGCATTCAAAAATGGACTGTTGTTTAATCACTTGAATCAAGTACCATAACATTTGTTGAGACTAAAAAAGTCGAAGGCCCCAGAGGGCAGAGGCCGCCGGGACCAGATCCAGCTTTAAGGCCCAAAAAATGTCGATTCAAAAATGGACTGTCATTTAACCATATAAAATCAATAAATTTAGTTTGTTCTTGATAAAATAAGAGGGAACCCGCAAAAGGCAGACGCCGCCAATATCGGAAGACGAAGCAAAAAACGGTAGTTTTTCGAATTTTTGAATAAATAAGGCGATAAGTCCCAAGTTTTGGATCCTATGCGTCTGCCCAAGTTATTTTTGGAAAATTTAGGTCTTAATTAATAAAATATCACGAAGGCTGATGTCTGTCCGGGTACAAGCCAAGGCATTTTCAAAGTTTCCAAAAAAATCGAAATTATGATAGTATAGACACTATTATAGGTTCTACATAAAATGTTTATTTTTTCGACCCGTAGAATCCGAATTTGCCATTCTCGACGCCCCATAGCGTTCGGGTCTTTCGTCATGGGCCCGAAAAAAAGCCTTTTTTTATGCAATTTCTGGGACAGCCTAGTTACTGGAAGGGTAAAGTGAACATTTTCATATATAACAGAATTCGTAGAATTCGGAACAACTAGTCCCAATGAACAAAATCATTTAGGTCTATTGCTTTGAGCCCAATTAGACCCTAATCGGTATTTGTTTGTAATACCAGCTTTTGACATCAAATTGAAAATTTACGGATTCTTCAAGTATAATTACGTTCGAAAAGGGTTAATTTCTTATTTTCTGTGAAATATTATGCCGATAGTCGAAAGAAATTCAAACGGTAAGTACTTTTAAAATTTTTTTTTGCAATAATATTATGGTACTTCAAGTGGTTAAACGAGAGTCCATTTCTGGTTGTAGCATTTTAGCCTTATCTGGACATTCCAGGACACGGGGCCGCAAAAACAATGTTAAAGGCTTTTATTCGACTCGCCCGGTAGAATGAACAACTAGGCAGATGGTTGGACGACAGGTCAAAATTTCGGGTCGCCCTTTTCGTGTATTCAGTTAATATTTTCATAGTCAATATTTAAAGTGGTAATGAACAAGGTTATTACTCGGTAATTTTCCAGTTTTTTCTTATCTTTCTTAAATAGTGACATTAATATGCTTCCCTTTCTTGAGTACTTCGTGAAATTAAATCAACGACTTAGTAGAAGTTGCCGCATAAAATGTAAATCTCCAAAATATGCACGGTATGCTATTTAAAAAAAAAAAATTCTATTTTTCACACTTTTTTGGTGTATTCAAAATAATTTGACAGAAAAGTCCCTAAAGCGCTCCAGGAGCGGCATATGTGCGGAAAAAGCGATTCACGTTGTTCTTGAATTGCTATAAATTGTACTCGGTGGGAAACTCAGCTCTGGGCAAATTATTCCAAAGGGATGATGTTCTCCATATAACTGAAAAGCATTGTACGCGGAGTAACAAGCTGAACTTCATACAGATGTGAAGTATTAGCGCGACGTGTATTTCTAACATGCACGGCTCTGGGAGGAATTAAGCGGGCTACATCCTTCGAACACTTCCCATGAAAATACTTGTGGAACAGACTCAAATTGCCAACCGTTCTTCGATGTTCCAGTGAATCAAGGCTGCCGGTCAACTCCGGGTCTCCAATCAGACGAATAGCTCTTCTCTGAACAGAATCCAACAAATGCAGTTTATGTTTGGGAGCGGAGCCCCAAACATGGGGGAGCAGTATTCCATAGTTGGTCGAATTTGAGCTTTGTAAAGAATTAACAGTTGTTGTGAAGTGTAAAGCATTCTGGTTCGAAATAATATTCCCAACTTTTGAGAAGCTATTTTGCTATGCCTGCGACATATTTCCTCCCAAATTAACACCCAACAAATTGAGTGACGATGTTAGAAGAATAGAGTGCCCCGCCATAACTGTCGGGTTCAGCAACGTTAACTTTTTTAGAAAAAACTGCCGCCTGGGTATGTGTTGCGTTTAAATTCCACTTGGTTACTGTCACCCCAAGATAGAATTTCTTCCAGGTCTTTATTAAGTTGAACGACCTCCTGCTGTCTGCGGATATTCGCCTGAGTAGCCGATGTCCAAGCGTTCAAAGTGAATGAAGAAATAAGCGTACTGTCATCTGCAAAGCTGTACATTGGATTCCCGGTCTTTTCCAGCAGATTGTTAATGTAAATGAGAAAGAGAGTAGGAGACAGTATGGAGCCTTGGAGCACACCGGCGTTGATAGTGAAGGTGTTAGAAAGAAATCCGTCGACCGCCACTCGTAAAGAACGCTCTCTGAGGAAATATGCGAGTCACAAACAGAACTTTCAGACATACTACAAGATCGTAGCTTGGCAAACAGTCCATCGTGCCAAACACGGTCGAATGCCTTGGATATGTCAGGAGCAACCGTTCGAGATTCTCCAAAGTGTTCAATTGCGTTGTTCCAAACATGTGTTACATAAGTCAGAAGATCTCCTATTGATCTATGTTTACGAAAGCTATATTGGTGATCGCTGATAATGTTGAATCGTTCAAGATATTTTAGAAGATACTGATTGATAACCTTTTCCACGACATTCGATATTATTGAAAGCAGCGCGACTGGTCGGTAGTTATTTGTCAAGGTCTTCTTGCCTTTTTTAGGTATCGGCTGAACTGTGGCACATTTCCAGCAGGAAGGAAAAATTCCCTTTCTGGAGGACAGGTTGAAAAGTCTACAGAAAACTGGTGTTAGTTCCCTCGCACAGTTTTTGAGAACTATGGCAGGTATTCCGTCTACGCCAGAAGCCTTTTTATGATACGTTGTCTAAAGACAACATCGGGCATCTTTGACTGCAATATGGGAATAGTAGGTGGTGTTTTTCCTTGAAAATCGACAGTAGAATATGAAGCAAAGAGTTCAGCCAACAAGTTCGCTTTCTCAGCAGGTGACATTGCAATGGAAGTATCTGGGTGTGAGTGGTGATATGGTGCCCACCCCCACCCTCCAGGGTGAATTTGGTGAAATTTTGACTAACTGTCTTAGCGACTGCCCAAAAGGACCTGGAATTGTTGGGACAAGCGAGACGTTTGTTTCTAATTCGTTGATTGTGTGCCTCCTTGGTTTCGTCGATAATTCCTTTGCATCTGTTCCGGGCACGAAGAAAGGTGTTACGATTTATAGTGTTAGGATTTTCACGCTTCACCGCTTCACCAAGAATTTGCCGTGTTAAGGAATCAAACCGTATCCAGTAGAAACTACGAGTATTTTAGGTATTATTAAATTATTAAGTAAATTAATCCGGAGAATTTTAACTCAGCTGATTAGACACTAAATAATTTAATAAATAAAAACTTTTAAAATTTATTTGTCATTAACTGCTGATAATTCGATTTTAATTAAAAAAGTTTTATATTTAAAATCTAATTACTTTTATTTTACCTTTAATATTTAATTTTTGGTTCGAAAAGTTTTTTTTTTTATTGCACAGTCAGTGCAAGTCAGACATAAGTTTTAAGCAGTAAAGTCAAAAAGTCGTCAGGAGACAGTTAAAAAGATAAGTTCCTGAATAATGCGGGACTATCAATTTACTGTTGTCAATATAGGTAAATAATTTTAAGTTTCATTTAGTTATTTTTAAACAATTTCAGTTACGTAAACCAAGAATAATGTTCTTGCAGTGAGAAAATGGTATAGATAATTTATCAAAATAATCCGTGGAAATTTTTTGATCGAAGTCTTAAAAAAAAAACTGACCATTGTGTATTTTCTAACTTCCAAGTTTTCTATCTTATTACTTAATTGTACAGGGTGAGTTAACGATAGAGTAAAGTTCATTATCTCATTACATTACAATAGTTTTAGGGAATGTTAAGGTGCACAGATTAAAATTATTTTTGAGTATACAGGATACTTCAAAAAAGTGTGCCCGATATAACATATATTTTTTTAATTGGAACATCCTATTTTCTAGTTTATTTTTATTTTCTGCGTAAAATTTTATAACTTTTTTATTAATAATATTATATACCTAAACCTAGTAGTTTTTCTAATAATTCATTTTTTTAAAAAAATACTAGTTTTCAGTTTTGTAAAAAATTGCCAGTAGCGCCATTGTTCCTGAAGCTGGAATACTCATAATTGGTACGAGCGTTCTATAGAGATGAAAAAAAGATTTATGTAAAGATATTTGAGTTAGATGCTACAAAATAAATTTATACATTTCGACTATTTTAAATTGAAAAAAATCTCAAATTTTTTATGCGGCACACCCTGTATATTATTATTTTTTCTGATAGATTTTACAAAACCCTTCAACTTTTATTAAGTGTGCCATATACCTATTTCTAATGGTTTTCGATTTATTTTGAATTTTTCAATTTTTACCCTTGTTTTTAATACACTTACGCTATTGTGAAAACATAACGAAATAGTTAATAATAATTTTATTATAGTTTAACTTATCTAATGATTAATTATTATGACGTAATAAATGTTGAAAGATATGCCCGTCTACTTGCATGCACATGTTTAGTCGTTTTACTATATAAATCTAAAGCTGTTAAGTTACACGATCGAGGGGGCCACTGAATGACTCCATCCCTACCAATCCATTTTTGTGGGTAACGTTTAAAAATTCCCGGTGGTAATGAGCAGGAGCTCCGTCTTGTTGAATCAACATTTGTTCCCTTTCAAAGTTATCAACTACTTCAAGAAGCTGGGGTAATTCGTTTTGCAAAAAATTTAGATATCTAGGTCCGTTGAGCCGTTCGCGGAAAAAATATGGACCAATAATTCGAAAATTTAATATTCCTCACCATACATTAAGCGACCGACGTTTTGATTTTGAACTTCCCGGACCCAAAATGGATTAACTGTTGAATAATAATGCATGTTATGGCTATTGGCTGCTCCATTACTGCGAAAAGTAGCTTCATCAGAAAACATTATTTTGGACAAAAAATTTGGGTCGGCCTCTATTGCTCCATTCATGGTGGTAAACAAGTATACTCGTCGTTCAAAATCACGGTCTTGAAGTTCTTGGTGTAGTTCCATATGAAAGGGATGATACTTGTATTTTCTCGTGGTGCGATTAGCCGTAGATTAGGATGTGTCAGCTAAGTCAGCTAGTTGACGGCTGCTGACCTGGGGATTATCTTCAACATGAAGTAAAATCTCCATTTCTTTTTCCTTATTGGCAGAATTCTGGTTTATTACTTTCCGTTTCGTATACTCAACGCTACCACTACCATCAAAACGTTCGATTAAGAACTGAAAAGATTTTCTAGATGGTATACGTCTATTAGGGTACTTCGTTCCGTAAGGCCTTACTGCTAAAAGATAATTTTTTCCCGCCTCGCCCAGTATATAAACGATATCAATTAATTCATTTTTAGGAAAATCCATAACTATTACCTTTATACGTCACTTTCTACAACAAATTAAACTATTTTTACTTGCTTAATAGACATGTCAAAATTTGACAATGCCTACATTTTTGTTTTGTTTTGGCAACTATGATGTTATCACGTAAGTGTATTAAAAACAAGGGTAAAAATTGAAAAATTCAAAATAAATCGAAAACTATTAGAAATAGGTGTATGACATACTTAATAAGAGTTGGAGGGTTTTGTAAAATCTATTAGAAAAAATGATACAGGATGTGCCATTTAAAAAATTTGAGATTTTTCAATTTAAAATAGTCGAAATGCATAAATTTATTTTGAACACCCTGTAGGATCTAACTCAAATTTCTTTAAATATATCTTTTTTTTTCCATCTCTACAGAATGCTGATACCAATTGTGAGTATTCCATCTTCAGAAACAATGGCACTACTGGCAATTTTTTACAAAACTGAAAACTAGTATTTTTTATTAAAAAAAATGGAAATATTAGAAAAACTACTAGGTTTAGGTATATAACATTATTAATAAAAAAGTTATGAAATTTTACGCAGAATTTAAAAATAAATTAGAAAATAGGATGTTCCATTTAAAAAAGCCATATGTTATATCGGCGACACTTTTTTGAAATATCCTGTATACCCAAAAATAATTTTAAATTCTACACCTTAAAAGTCCCTAAAACTATTGTATTTAACATTTTTTCGTCATTTCCGAAACAAATGAGATAATGAACTTTACTCTATCGTTGACTCACCCTGTACCTTACCAATAAGGATCAGTTGGTAGGAAACGCGTTTCTAGCACTATCTTTCCTTTTTAATTTTATTTTTTTCCATTTTTAATATAGCTGTTGCTATATTAACATGGCAGTTAAAGTTTTAACAGAAACCACAAACTAATAAGACTGGGTCTATGCTATAAACTGCCTTGTTTATTTGCTACCTTCGATATATATATATATATATATATATATATATATATATATATATATATATATATATATATATATATACATATATATACATATATATATATATATATATATATATATATATATATAGAAGAGAAAGGTCAGTAAAAGGGCTTACTGGTAACAACCAAGTGGGTTTTTTTCACTTACAGATAGCCCTTAGGATTATAGAGTGAACAAAAAGGTCTTAAAGTTCTTAGTAACTGTAGTTTTATTCTAAAATCGAGCTTTCGATGCCAATTCGTACATCATTTCAGGACCTAGGAGACACAGAAAGAATCCTCATCAGGCAAAGAGCCTACTGAAAGAATATATCACATTTCAGCAACAAAAACGGAAGGGCCCCCCCCAAATTTATGATATTTATAAAAATAGAGTTATTGAATTAGAAAGGTTACTTACTGAATAATCACGGCTGGCCCTCTGTTAAAGGAGAAACGATCTATGCAGAAATGTTAACACATAATTTTAAAAACAATAATTGCCAACGAACTTATTTTTCTACACATAAATTCACAACAATAAACATAAGTTTGTTAATTAAAATTATTTTTAAATTAGATAAAACTCATACTTGAGAATTAATAGAATTTTTAAAAAAATTTTAAAATTTGAAAGTTACACCATCACATTTTGTCACAGCTGACACGTGCTCGGCCCTTTTGAAATAATCTGGTAATTCTAATTTGTACAGTTGTCAATGCTGCCGGAAACAAAACTTGCGTGTTGAGAAATTATTAACAAAAGGTCAAATTAAGATAGTTCAAACGGATGAAAAATAAAGGAAAATAAAAAAAGTGGAAATTTTATGCATTATCAAACTTTAAAGAAACTCTGGTGTAGGAATCATTTTTTTAGTATGTTCTTGGGACAACGAATATGTGTAAATGGAACTTAAAATCTTCGACGTCTTTTTATGGTTTAGACTATTCTGGCAGTTCTTTATATACTACATTTCTTAAAAACTCCGTCTGAACATGTTTTTTCAGTGTCCAAAATGAAGATCTCGTTATAATCGTATTTATTGACATGTTAACTGAGACTGGTAGAATCTGGTTTGTGCTTACAATCGCTTTTATGTAGAGCGACTTCCTTTAAAAATTTTTGCGAAGTCTGGCCTATGTAAATAAACCCACATTCACATTTAATTCCATAAACTACACCTGACCTTTGCTAAAGATCAGTTTTGTCCTTTTCGTAAGAGTAATAAGTTGCTGAAATATGATATATTTCTTTCAATTGGCTCTTTGCCTGATAAGGATAGAAAGTTAACTACTAAGAACGCCCTTGTGAGGAAATAGAGATGAGCAATCAAAGATCTTTAGGCTCTAGTTTCTGTTCTTCATTTCTTTAATCAAGTTTTCGCTGCCTAATTGGTAGCTTCTTCTGGATACTGAAATGTAAACAAGCGACATAAGAAAAATTATGATGTTCGTCAGGACGTGTGATATATAAGTTTATGTAAGCTGTGTACTTACAAAATTGCAACAGTTTTTTCTCTGAATAAGTATGTAGGTTAAGCATTTTACTAACCAGGTAGCGAACATAATCATACTAAAAACATGAAAATGACACATTTAGGAAATTATAAAGGTTTTAAGAGGTAAAATAAAACTAATAACATTTTTAAAGGTTCTATTTAGAACCAAAACCAACTATGAGATTCACCACGCTGTCTTAATGGTACTCCACTTTTAAATTTATATTTGCCGTAACGTTTAATAACTTATAGTAATTTTTGGTTCGCCACCGGATATTGTTGGTACTAGAAAATTCGTCAGAGCCAACAAAAAGCATCAAGTTGTTATTCATTAAGGTTGGAGTCTACTATTTCGGCAACATGTTTTCGCTGGAAAAATTATTAAAAAAAGCTTCTCAAAAGTCACGCAACACATTTAGAATGGAAAAAGGAACGTCTACTTTACTCGAAATTAATTTTCTCATAGAAATCGTTACTTCTAATAGGTTTGGTTTGATACTGTGTTAGCAAATAAGTGTACATAGAGCTCAAATCGCTGTGTCGAAAGCCTTGCCAAAATCTACAAATGTGAGCCACATTGGTATATTATATTCGGTGGCCTTCTCCATTAGCATTCTCAATGTGTGCAAGTGCTCAATCGTACTGAAGCCTGATCTGAATCCAGCCTGTTCCATCGGTTGGTATAATTCCATTTCGTGTTCCAGTCTGTTTGTTATGATTCGTGAGAACAGCTTGTAAACTTGGAAAAGTAAACTAATTGGCCGGTAGTTTTCTACGGTTTCGGGGTCAGTCTTCTGGTATATTTTCACATTTGAGGCATTCATTAAAAAGATCTTTTAATTCAATCATTAGGGCTTCACCTCCGCATTTTAGCATTTCAGCTATAATATCAACCTCTCCAGCCGCTTTTCCACTTTTCATCTGTTGTAAGGCTTTTTTAACTTCATCCATTTCTATATCAGGAATTTCTTCTGAGTTGACATTAATTACTCTTTTGTCTGTTGATGAATTGTCCTTTTCAACTACGACATTTTGGACTTTTGAACTGTAGAGGTGTATTCAAGTAGAAGGGCATATTTTTGAACATTTATTACGTCATAATAATTAATCATTAGATAAGTTAAACTATATTAAAATTATTATTAACTATTTGTTTATGTTTTCACAATAGCGTAAGTATTAAAAACAAGGGTAAAAATTGAAAAATTCAAAATAAATTGAAAACTATTAGAAATAGGTATATGGCATACTTAATAAAAGTTGGAGAATTTTGTAAAATCTATCAGAAAAAATAATAATATACAGGGTGTGCATTTAAAAAATTTGAGATTTTTCAATTTAAAATAGTCGAAATGCATAAATTTATTTTGAACACCCTGTAGCATCTAACTCAAGTTTCTTTACATATATCTTTCTTTTTCATCTTTATAGAACGCTCGTACCATTTATGAGTATTCCACCTTCAGAAACAATGGCGCTATTGGCAATTTTTTACAAAATTGAAAACTAGTTTTTTTTTTAAAAAAAATTGAAATATTAGAAAAACTACTAGGTTTAGGTATATAACATTATTAACAAAAAAGTTAAAAAATTTTACGCAGATTTTAAAAATAAATTAGAAAATAGGATGTTTTATTTAAAAAAACATATGTTATATCGGCGACACTTCTTTGAATTACCCTGTATACTCAAAAATAATTTTCAACTGTGCAACTTAATATTCCCTAAAACTATTGTATTTAACATTTTTTCGTCATTCCCGAAACAAATGAGATAATGAACTTTATTCTATCATTGACTCACCCTGTACATACATTTCTCTTTTGAACAAATAATGAATTATTTTGTTTTAGATGATTTATTTCCTATAATGATAAAGGTGACAGGTTGTTTGAAATATAATTGGATTAGATACGGCACAAATATTATACTAATTATATGGTTCATTGGTTTATTAATACAGACTGCCTTCACTGGACGTGAATTTAACCTTCATTTTATACTACAATATGGTCCATCATTCCTTCTAACTTTTGTGGTAAGTTAAGTGTCAAATGTGCTCATGGACTCATCTTAAAAACGTACCTCGATTCTAAAGGTGCGTGACCTATTTATAAAATGTTGTGAATGCATTAAAAAAAATTCTTTGTGAATAAATCAGCTTAAAAACTATAACGTGAATCTATATATGATTTTACTTTACTCCTGAAGTATAAATATACATATTCCAGAATTCCATAGAAAAAGATTTAGGAAGTTACTTCCCAAGATACATCGTTTCCCGTCAAATAAATCGTTCACAAGAAGTACGGTAAGGACGAGTAGAAAATACTGGACAACAAGACCGTATTCTTTTGCAAAAAAAATTACCGTATCCCGCGTCCGTGCAGCACCGCTAAATACATAAAAGATCATACATATTCTGCTAGTAAAATTGGCTGTGGAACTATACCGATGTTGCCACTTATATTTGTTAATCTTAATAGCAGGTTATGTGTGGTTATATACAACTTATTAAAGTACAAATCTAAAAAAATAATTAGTTGTTTCTTATAAGTGTAATGTTATCCACTTTCTTCACTGCACGATAATTTTACTTCATTACATTAGACTTTTAATACTATAGCGAAAGACGGTAAACTGTTGAATATTTTAAATTTTAGAAAAGTGACAACACTTGGCTGGATTTAGGCGTCCTCCAAGTCTCTCCAGTCCCCTCGATGTTGTATTTTCGCTATCAAGTTTTGAGCAATTCTCTTTAGGTCTTCCGTTCATCGGCTAGGCGGTCTGCCTCTGCTTCTTTTGTCTTGCCGCGGTCTCCACTAAACAAAAAATAGTAATCTCCAAGGAATATTTAAAAGCGGATTTATCAAGGAGAATATCATTGGCTTGGACATCGTTTCCAGATTGCGAAATATCTTCCTTTCTAATGTTCCAAATACCCTAAAAGCGAACACATTTGATCAATTCGTGTTGCCCCTTGTTGACATACAGAACGAAAACGTGGGCTTTGAATCAAGAAATTATAAATCGCTTATAAGTAGCTCAACGAGCGATGAAAAGAAGGATGTTAGAAATATCGTTGAGGAATAGGTTGACTAATGAAGAAAGGTCCAACGTAACGGAGATAGCTGAGAGGGTAATCAGGTTGAAGTGGTTTGCGGGTCATATCGCAAGACTCTCTGATAATCGATGGACCCATAAAGTAATCAATTGGAGGCCCTGGAATGAGAAAAGAAGTAGAGGACGCCAGCAAACCCGATGATCTAACGACATCAAAACACTAGTGGAATACAACCGGATAAACGAGGCCCAAAACCCAAGAAGATGGACGTACTTGTGGGAGGCTTATGTCCAATGAAGGACTACGTAGCTGATGATGATGGTGATGATGATGATGATGATGATGATGACAATTTGAACGCTGAATAAATATTCCAGATTTACAAGAAGGCACTAGTACCGACTGCTAAACGGCGGTTTGTTGATAAAAATGAGAAGTGGATTCGTCAAGAGGATAACGACCTCAAACATCGGAGTAAAATGTGTAGCCAGTGGAAAGGAGAATCCGATATCGTTACATTAGATTGGCCATCCCAGCCATCCGATGCAAACCCAATGGAGAACATATAATCATATATCAAGTAGAAGTTTCGTAGTAAAGAGGTGTCAACAGTGAAGCAGCTGTCGTGGAAAATTCGGGAAATTTGCAAATATTTGCACCAAGAATACGCCGAAAATCGCATCGAAAGTACGCCCCGAAGATGCCAGGCGATCATAAACGCTGATGAGAACTGGACGACTTACAGAATCATTAGCATTTTAAGAGAAAATCCTTTACTGTTGAATGTCGAAAAAATTTTAAATAAATAGATTTTTTAATTATCAATGCATATACAACTCGTTCTATTATTATTAATTATAATAATATTAATTTTGTAGGTGTGGCTTGGATTACTAATAACGCAAATACAATATAAAAAGTGGATGCCAATTCGTGAAAACTTTAAAGAAACTTTACTTTTTAAATTTTAACAATGTTCCACTAAAAATAAAAGAAAGTATTATGTTAGAATACAAACTATTGGAAATGGCTTTGATGTTAGAAATCGCCGCTCTTGTATTTGAAGCATGTTTAATTTTAAAAGAAGTTTACAGCAATCCGAAGGGTTGTGTCTTGCTTTCTTTTATAGCAGATGCTTATGCCGTTAACATATCGTGGCTCATTAATTTTTTTATTTTCATATTATTCTTTATTCAGCTGGTTACTATGGCAGTTCCAACATATTACCCTTTTATTTTACATGGTAATATAAGCTGTCAGCTATCACTTTTAAACCATTATGTTTATGATAGTTTTAAAAATCTGAATGGACTTTCATCAGAAACTTTTAATAATCATATTAAAGAAAACCTAAAGTTTACAATAAAGTGGCACCAACAGATAGTAAAGTAAGTATTAAACAATTTTATTTAAACATATTAAGTGTCTCTTCCCCGAGTGTCAGAACAAACAGTCTTCGTGAAACATTCTGTCGATTAGTGAAAACCGGAATAAAATTCGTTTAGTAGTTACTTAAAAAATCGACAAATAGGCAGACAGGCGCGGCGAAGGACTTTGTTTTATATTATGTATTGATACCTAATGTCATCCAAAAATGAGGGTAAATTACCCTCATAAAAAATTATTTTTAGCATACCCCTCAATGTCTTTTTGGTCAGCCGGCCTTTTATTGTTATAAGGACTTTTTAGCTTACCCTTTTCTACCCTAAGCCACCTTTCTTCTAACCTCATATAATTTCTTTTTCAATGTCTTTTTGGTCAGCCGGCCTCTTATTGCCAGCTTTCTTCTAACCCCATATAATTTCTTTTGCAACATCTTTTAAACAAAAAAAAACACATAGAAACGTTTTGGTCTGACGATCGTACCCTCTTCTACTCTCATATAAGGCCTTTCTCAACTACTTTTTGATAAAAAACAACCCATATTATTGACAACCTTTTTTTTACAAAAGACACCTCATATTAGGCCTCTTTTATCAACTTTATATGAAAAAAAAAATAACTCCACTAATTCCATTAATACCTTTTTTAAATCTACACACGCACACATCAACCCTCTTCTAATTTTTTTACAACTTTTTTATCAAAAAACAACTAGTAACCCTCCAACTGACCAACTTTTATCAAAAAAAACTACTAACTTCATTAACGCATTTTTCACAGCTAACCTACCCCTATTACACACTAAATGTAACCAAGACAATTCAGACAATCTTCATCGTCATAATAAAGACTTTTTAACCGAGTCTATCATACCCCTCATTACCATAAAAGGGGCATTTAGCTCAACCAATGCCTCATCACTATTTTCATTAATTTCCGTTTGGCCTACAACCAACACTACACACACACACACACACATCTCGACGTCGATGAACATTTTCGGCCGAAAAAATACTACGTCACATAGAGTTGGCAACACTGCCTCATAAAGCCCTTTTTGACGTCTAAACTAACTCCATTATACACTAACAATACCCTAGAAAGCTAAAAAAAAAAAAAAAAACTACTTCATGAAGAGTTGGCAACACTATCTCACCCCTGCGCATGCACTCCGACACCGGAATGGGTCCAAAAATGCAGATTTGAGGTCATAAGAAAATATATCGGATCATAATTTTTGTGGATTTAAATTACCTAGCAATATTACAGGAGTCCTCTACTTTTAAATTAGTTTGTGAGCATCGCGAGTTCAGAAACACCCTTTTAAAATTTAAACTATTCATCCAAATGTTACAATTTAAAAATAGTGCACAATACATTTACTTTAATAAGAATTTATATTTTCCTACCTAAATTACTCTCTTTAGTTGAAGTATTTTATCTCGTCTATTTTTAATATTTTTACTTCGATAATTTGGGTTAACCATTGTAGATAGACATATGCTGTCGCGGACTTTTTTGTAGAGCTATTTGAGGCGAAGAATATTGCCTTACATTGTTTTCACGTATCTCTAACTCTTTACGCAGCGTACGCGAAAATATCTCTTCGACGATGGACTGATTTTTTTCAGACATTCATAGCCATAGGGCGCTTAATTTTAAAAAAATAGCCACAAATTATACACTTAAACTTTCCTCGTGAAACACTCTATCCATTAGTGAAAACCAAAATAAGATCTGTTGAGCAGTTACTCAGAAAATCGCATACAGACAGATAGACAGATGCGGCGGGGTATGTTGTTTTGATAATGTGTATTGATGTAACTAAAACGATGTAGGGTATTTCCTATTACATTTGTTTCTAATTATTTAGTTTATAAAATTCTTTTCTTTTTAGGCAACATTTTGTCATCCAGGAAGAAATGGGTCGTCCTGGGTACCCTTTGCTTGGTTTAATGAATATTCTTATGTGTTTCTTCACTATTTTGTTGGCGTATTCGGTAAGTTTTAGGTTAGCTTAAATTAGATTAATATATATATATATATATATATATATATATATATATATATATATATATATATATATATATATATACCCGGTGTACAAGTATAAAATGCGGTTTTTTTTTTCTAAAAAAACATGTTAAATTCGGAAGAATGATAAAAGTGCTTTATTCAAAGTATGCTCCATCGCTTGTTTATACATTTTTCCCATCTTTCGGGCAATTTCTGAATACCACGCCAATAAAAATTTTCCCCTTTTGCTGCGAACCATTCATCGAGCCATTTTTTCACATCTTCGTATGAACCAAAGCGCTGCTCAGCAAGTGCGTGACCCATCGATGCAAACAAGTGGTAATCGGAAGGAGCCAAGTTTGGTGAGTAAGCCGCATGGGATAGAACTTCCCAGCTGAGTGCTTCCAACGTGTCGCGAACTGGTTTTGCCGTATGTGATGGAGCATTGCCATGAAGAAAAATGACTTTATGTTGCTCTTTCAATATTCTGGCCTTTTTTTCAAGCAGTGAACGGTTCAAATCGGTCAATTGTTGTTGGTAATGTTTAGTATTAACCGTTTCCCCAGGTTTTAACAGCTCATAATAGACCACGCCCCTCTGGCCCCACCAAACACAGAGCATCGTCTTTTTGCCAAAGCGATTCGGTCTTGCGGTCGATATGGATGGTGCGCCTGGGTCTACCCATGATTTTTTTGCGCTTGGGATTCTCAAAATAAACCATTTTTCATCCCCTGTAACTATACGATGCAAAAACGACTTCCTTTTGTACCGAGCGCTCTTCCATTTGCCTGTCGTTCAACTCAAGTGGTACCCATCTACCGATCTTCTGAATCTTTCCTATCTCTCGTAGCCGATTGGAAACAGCTTGTTTACTAACGCCCAATTGCTCGGTGAGTTGTTTTTGTGTTTGCGCATCATCTTCGTCCAACAATGCTTGCAATTCGACATCTTCGTATTTTTTTGGCGGTTTTCCACGTTCCTTGTCTGCAACATCGAAGTCACCACTTTTGAAACGCCGAAACCATCGTTCACATGTATCTTGCGATGAAGCATGTTCACCATAAGCTTCTCGAAGTAATCGGTATGATTTGACAGCAGTTTTTCTCAAATGAAAACAAAAAATTAATGCTCTCCGCGAATGCTCTTTGTTCGGTATAAATTTCGACATATTAAACACAACAAACACAACACTATGCACACACTTTTCTAATTTTATCACTCGTGCACGTCTGACACTTGTTGATGACACCACAAAAAGGCGCAGTGTCAAATCTTTATAGCACAAACTGCGTTGGTGCACCATCTGTTGTCTGAAATCCGCATTTCATACTTGTACACCTGGTATATATATATATATATATATATATATATATTTATATATATATATATATATATATATATATATATATATATATATATATATATATATATATATATATATATATATACATTATTGCGATTGGTAGAGTTCGCAATATATGGGAAAAATATTAGTATTAGAATGTCCAAATCTCTTTTTTGGGTACTCAGTTCTACATGTCCGATAACCTGAACTAACCTAAAAATTGATTTTGAAGTCTTGTGACCGTTGGTAGGGAGGAAAAAAAACTTAGCAGCCCTAAACAACCTTCCTGTCAGGTTGAAAACTATATTAGATCATCAGCAATTTTTATTAGGCTACCACGCGGTTTGGACAAGATATTTGGGTTAGTTTAGTTAGTTATTATTTAGAGGTAGAATTTAATTCGACATGTCAAATAACAATAGGGGAGTCCAAAAATTATCGACATACCAATTATCGATATATTGATAATTATATTTGTTGAACAAATTTATTTGTCTGAGCAATCCAAGAAAACCAAGGATACTTTATTGATATCATATAAAATAAATAAATTATTTTAAATACCTCGGTAACGTAAAATAATTTTTATTTTCCTTTATAAGTAAATAAATTTTTGTTCGCCGGTTTTTGGGAAACTGTAACCACATTATTAAAAATAACCGGTCAAGTGCAAGTTGAACTTGCACAATTAGTGTTCCGTACGTTGATTGTTTTTAAAATAAAAAATATTGTTAGTGTGGTATAAAATGATCAGTGACTTCACAAAACACACCCCAAATGAGTTTTCAACAAAGTTTGTTTCCAATCTTTACTGAAAATTTGTGACCTTGAAATTTTGGTTTTTTTATATACCAGATAGATTATTAAAGGTAATGATAATTTTGGTTCAATCTATACGCCGTGGAGAATATTCCAGGATTTTTTCAAAATTTTTTGATCAGTACTCTTCGAGATAAGGTAGGGGACAGCGATTTTTCACTATTTTTTAAAAGTAATACGAAGAAATGTGTGCGCAAGTATTACATTATATATATATATTTTTTACTCGTGTTTTCACAAGCTTTCATTTGACATCACACACTCGATGACCTAGTAAAAAAATTTTTTTTTCACTTCCGATTTCATTCCTCAAAACGAATCCCTTAAGACAAAATTTATGTTACGGTAATATAAAATGATCAGTGACTTCACAAAACACACCCCAAATAAGTTTTCAACAAAGTTTATTTCCAATCTTTACTGCAAATTGATGACCTTGAAATTTCTGTTTTTTTTTTATATACTAGATAAATTATTACAGGTAATGCACTCGTGATAATTTTCATTCAATCTACACCCCGTGGAGATTATTCCAGAATTTTTTCAAAATTTTTTGATAAGTTCTTTCCGAGATAAGGCGGGTGGACAGCGATTTTTCGCGATTTTTTAAAAATAATACAAGGAAAAGTGCGCGCAAGTATTACATTATATATACATTTTTTACTCGTGTTTTCACAAGCTTTCATTTGATACACACTCGATTACCTAGTAAAAAATTTTTTTTTCACTTCCAATTTCACCCCCCAAAACTAACCCCTTAAGTCAAAATTTAACTTTCAAAAACTATATGGCTCTGATGAGGCCATCAATTCCTATATTACTACCAAATTTCAACTTTCTATGACAAATAGTTTCGGAGAAAATCGGGTGTAACAGACGGACAGACAGACAGACAGACAGACGGACAGACAGACACCGAAGTGATCTTATAAGTGTTCCGTACGGAACACTAAAAATAAAACGCGAGTGCGTCATTAACATTAGGCAGTAAGTATTTTTTTCGTATAATCCCCTTTGTATAAAGCTAATATACCAAAGGTAACATTTTATTGGTCCAATGGAATTCTGTGTTCAAATCTTAAACATTCTTTTGATGCCCCAAACTTTCATCAATTCTATAATTGTAATCATAGGCCGACTTCTTGTTAGTGTTCCTTACGGAACACTTCGGTGTCTGTCCGTCTATCGGTCCGTCTGTCACATCCGATTTTTCTCCGAAACTATTTGACATAGAAAGTTGAAAGTTGGCACTAACATAGAAATTGATGGTCTGATCAGAGCCGTGTAGTTTTGAAAGTAAAATTTTGACTTAAGGGGTTAGTTTTGGGGGGTGAAATCGGAAGTGAAAAAAAAAATTACCAGTTAATCGAGTGGGGTGTCAAATGAAAGCTTGTAAAAACACGAGTCCAAAAATATAGATAAAGTAATACTTGGGCACACTTTTCTTTGTATTATTTTTAAAAAATTGCGGAAAATCGTTGTCCTCCCTTTATTTCGAGAAGTACTGACCAAAACATTTTGAAAAAATTCTGGAATATTCTCCCCAGGGTGTAGCTTGAACGAAAATTATCACAAGTGTATTACCTTTAATAATATCTGGTATATAAAGAAAACAACAATTTCAAGGTAATCAGTTTTCAGTAAAGATCGGAAACAGACTTTGTTACAAACTCATTTGGGGTGTGTTTTGAGAAGTCACTGATCATTGTATACTTCCGTAACAAAAATTTTTATTTTAAAAGAAAGCGCCGTATGGAACACTAGTTGCGCAAGTCCAATTTGCTCTTGGTCGTTTTTTTTTTTACTTAAGAACAACTGCAATCCGGTTCTGCTACAGAAGAAGAAATTTGTAAGGTTAGAAATCCGGACAGAGCCGTGTCAAAATTCTAGTACAGCATTAGCAATATATTGGCCATGTCTATATATGGCTGTACAGAGCATCGACTCACACATTGTCGTATTTAAAACATTAAATTTGTGTTATTTGTTAATTAATATTCTTTATGTTTCAGCCCTTTGGACTAGTAGTGGCTTTTGGTTTAATAACACCATTTTACTGTACAATATTTTTTTTGGCACAAAGAGGACAAAACTACGAAGATATAGTAAGTCTTCTTGTTTAAATTTTTAAAAAGTTTCGAAGCTACACGGGTAAAGAAATAGTCTTTTAAATGCGTTTCTTAGTCCCTTTTTACTCGGACTTCTCAGTCCAGCCTCTAGGTGGCGGCGCGATGTCCTCGGAATTACCATTACCATTGTTAAGCTTTCCGACAGGCGATCATAAATTAAAGATATTTGGATTAGACTCTTCCAAATAGGAGAGGGGACAGGGGCTTCTTGATATTCTGTCTACGATTTTACGAGGTATCTTCAGAGATCTATAAGTTAATGACCAGAAGGGAGGACAGATTTATTAAAAAAAAAGCGACTCTTATTATAATTTTACTACCATTGAAAACTACATAACAGTTACCAACACTATTCAAAACACTTTACTTTTACATTGTGCACGATGTTAGCATCATCCAGACCGATGATGGCCTCTTGAGTAGTGTAGTTGTGTAGAAGATTCCCTAATCCGAGCGTATCACCAATAAAAATCTCTTCCTGGCTAACCGAGCGCCCCCTAAAGACGCACCAAGTCACTATGGAAAAGCCAGGTCCAGGAGCTCTCTCTCTCTCTCTCTCTTGTTAATCCTATTTGCAATCGTAGGCAAAACATCAGAAAAACACTCCAATTCAATGTGGTCTAATATCAAGAATCATGATATTTGACTGAGTTCTACTGCACTTGCTAGTATAAAAATTTTCAACGGTTTTCGTTGCTGTATACTTGTTGAAATTAAGCTATATCGGCGAAGCGAGTAGAAAAATATGTATTAGATCTAAAGAATATCAAAGGGTTCGCAACATTTCCATTGCAGTATTTTTAGAACACTAGAATGAGACAGGACATCAGATTCTGTTTGATCAGTTAATAATCCTTGCAATAAATTCCTTTTTATATCCTAGGAAAAAGTCCATGTAAATATCTAACTATACCAACAGCCTTAATCATGACACAGGTCTTTATCTCTCACTAATCTGGAAACATATTATTTATGAAGTCCAACCCTCACCCCGGCCACTAAAATAAAAAGGCATGTCAAGCGAAAAAGTCATTTCTAGGAATAAGCTCTGAAGAAGCTGTCAGAATGATCCGCGATACGCCAGCATGAGTTTTTTCAATTGACACAGAAGAAATCTAGAAGGACTATACCTATAACTGTTCTAATCTGTGGAAGTTTTCTATCAAAATTAAAAAACAATAAAGCGTTTTTTTAAACATTTTAGAGTGCTGGTTTTGAAGAAGCTTTATATAATTTAGATTGGTATACATGGGATGCTGCAAATCTTAGAACTTTTAAAATATTGTTTTTAAATTCATCTAGAACATTATCAATTGGCTTTATGCAAACGATTACTATTAATTTAGAATTGTTTAAGCAGGTAAGAATTAATTTTATTAATCCCTACGTCGGTACGAAAAATAAATATAAACATAACAAATAATTCGACAGTTTTGGTATCCAAGTCAGGGGAATAGGTCGCCCCCCATCGTTCTTGTGTGTGAACTAGGGCCTGACTACAGGTCATTCAAATTTATTATATTAGGTTGTCGAAAAAGTATTGAGCCTTTTAAAGTCGAAACTGAGAGAATTGTTTTTTTATATTTTAAACTAAATATGTGTCGTTTTGTTCGATAACCTTCGATCATTTTTCTGGCAACACCGTAATCATCGTCACTGGAAACTTCTGTGGTTTCTAGGCAAAAAATTGTGACAAGTGATTTTCCCAGGCCTAACCTGAACTGACCTGACATTATTCAGGGAGTTTTGCAGAAATCGACAAAAATGGTAATCTGACGGTGCGAGGTCCAGGCCATACGGTGGATGTATTAAAACTTTCCAGCCAAGGTCTCTCAATTTTTGTCGCGTCCGTAGTGTAGCTGGCGGGGTACTGGGACTGAGGATGGCATGTGTCCATTCGCCGCCGAAGAATGACCATGAAAGAGCCGAAGAAGCGACGTAATCGCCGAAGAAGTGATCAAATTTTGTCGTGTTCAGTGTTGTTCATAGGACTAGAGGCTGCTGAAGAAGTGACGTAATAGCCAAAGACTGACCTTGAGTTGACCAAAGGCTAATTAACACTTATCCTAACGCGTCCGAATAAGTCACGTGACCTAATCGGCAATGACGTTATTATACCAGAGGATGTTCAAACTCCAGTGTTTTCTTACTATTTTTTTTTAATAATAAAAATAGCCTTTAGAATTTAGTTTTGTTTCTTCTTTTATTTTTTTTAAATAAAAATAGTTTAGCCTACTCTAGCCTAGCCCGTGTAAATGAAATAAAACAGGTTATAAGTTTAAAATTATTTATTATGACAATTTTGCCCAAAAAAACATTAATTAATTAAAGATTAACTGTATACGGTTTCATTTCTTGCAAAAAGGCAGGGCTAACTCGATGAAATTTTTTAAGAAAATCCCAGTTCACTTGTGCTTTATGATGTCGTATAAAATCTTCAGATAATGTTTTAAAATCTATGAGGTAAGGCGTTGTCATGCTGGAACACGAAACCCTTCCTGAAGATTAGTTCTGGTCGATTTTTTTCAATCGCTTGCTTCAATTTTGATAATTACTGATAGTAGACTATAGAATCAATCATTTGGCTACGCTTCAATAGCTCATCATGCACGCTCCTTCTCAATTCCACCAAACACACATCAATCCAATTTACCATGGTTTCTGGAGCTTGATCCTTTTTCGACCACGATACTTTTCACTCATTATTGTCGTAGTCACTTTTCATTGTCTATGATCAACCGCTTTATAAATAGATCGTTTTAATTACTGTAGAGATTCGAAAAAGGAAATTCGACCGCGTAAATTTTTTAGTTTGTGTGCTACAATCCTGTAGCACACGAACATCGAGTTGTGCTTGTAGCCAGCTTTCTCCAAATAGTTTACAATTGTTTGGTGATAGGTGTTTAGTTCCTTGACGATGTCAGAACTACTTACATGCCGGATTTCCTCAACTTTTATCACCTTTTTCTGTCATTGGTCGACCAGTGCGAGTAACAAACATCGAAATTTTCAGAACAAAATTGACTAAATCATCTTTTCACTGTTGATTCTGATAAGGTATCCCAACCAATAACAGAACAAAGTTCTTAATACGCCGCCACTGCATTTGTGCCTTTATCGAAACAAAATAATAAAATGTAGCTAACGTTCGTAGAAATTTCGCTCACTTTCAAGGCGCTCCAAATAAAGTCTGAATAAATAAATTTCAACATTTTTGGGACATCTACTATTGTTAATTGTCAGCTTTCAAATGACGCTAGGTGTGACCCGATGCGACTTGTATTACCTGAGATATGTGACACTAAAGCTATCTAACAACAAACAGTTTTCAATACTTTTTCGACAACACTTAATATTTTCTAATATTGGACAGTACAGTAATGCTACCACAAATGTTATTGTATTTCTGCAACAATCACTGTGTGTGACCAGGTTAATGTCGGCAATACTTGCCGGGATTAACCTGGGGATCTTACCCTTATTATGTACATACTATTAGCACTTACTTAGTGATGTTCGTGAGTACTATATTTAATCTTAAGAAGCTTTAATAATTTGAAAATCATTGGTGCTGTTTTTGTTTTAACTGCCATTATTCATCTTTGATTGTGTTAGCCGATACTTGTTGGAAATTCATAATAAAATTATATAAAAACCAACACTATGTTTTAATTTCTAATATATTTAAAGTCACTTGACAATTGTTTCACCATACAATGGCTTCTTCAGAAGTAAATAAGAAAGAAAAATATTTGGTAGTAATCCTGGTTATATAATGCTTAAAACTATCCTTAATTACCTTACCTTACCTTATACATAGATTGTTACATATCCCTATGACTAAAACTAATTTTAACAAAGAATTCAACATAATCACACAAATAGCAATCAATCATGGATGTGACCCCAACATTATAGATAATACCTTGAATAAAAAATCCTTTAAAACAAACAATCTCTCTAATTTATCCCACTATTAATGACAAAAAAGGAAAATTTAGTACACTCACATAAACAGGGAAAATAACTAGAACAATTTCCAAACATTTAATAAAAAAGAACAATAAAATAGCATTCAAAACCAGTAATTCCTTAGGGAGTATAATTTTGAATAACAAAACCAAATCTAAGAAATCCTTAAAATCAGGAGTTTATCTATTAAATTGTGGATCTTGTACTAAAACCTACGCTGGACAAACTGGTAGATCTTTTGAAACTCGCATTAAAGAACATAAACATAGTTATTTAAAAAATTAGAACAATTCACATTATGCAACCCATATAATAGACGAATCCCATAATTTTGATGATACGCTAAAAATCCTATATGTAGAAAATAAATCTAAAAAATTAAATTTGCTTGAATGTGTTGAAATTAACAAACGAAAAAACTCCAATCAATTATTAAACGAACAGGTAGACTTAAACCATTCATCCTTACTTAATCTTTATTAATTCTCGGAAATAATACCACAGATTTGCATTCTTAAAATAATTCTGTCTGTAAATAATATAATAAAATGATTAGCATTATCTTAGGTAATTAAGGATAGTTTTAAGCACTATATAACCAGGATTACTACCAAATATTTTTCTTTCTTATTTACTTCTGAAGAAGCCATTGTATGGTGAAACAATTGTCAAGTGACTTTAAATATATTGGAAAATAAGACATAGTGTTGTTTTTTATATAATTTGCCATTATTCAATTAATTCTCATTTATATTGTTAATGTTAATTATTCTATTTTCAGACAGTTAAGTTTGCATACACTTTTGTTAATCTGATGGCTTCATTTAAGATGAATTAATCTGATCCAACCTGAGGTACAACATGAACGCGCTAAGCAAAAGCAAAATACCTTGTATTCTGCAAAAACAGAAGACATAATGGAGTAATTTAGGTATAATACCATACAAAAAAGTAATATTGTGCTTCTATGAAGTAACTAGTCTGGCAAATTAAGATTTGCATCCCATATTTACATTACAGCACGGTCACAGATCTAACCTTGTTTGAAAACTAGTGGACTGGATAGCATGAATCAGTCAAAAGTTTAGTGTTGTCACGTTGTCAATAATAATTTTAAAAAAATACGTTAAAAGTATAATCTATATTATATTATACTTCTAACAACATCGAGCGCATCCTTTTAGCTAATCAACAAGAAAGTAAACGATATGGAATATGGTAATTTTTTCCATAAGACAGGGTTGTAAGAGTCCGAATAAGACAGGGTTGGAACAAAGTTGGGAGGACCTGTTACTTTATGAAAACATTTGTATATTATGCTGTTTTTAAATGTAGAATAGGAATATCAAAAGAATATCTAGAAGCTCGTAGATTGCATTTTAACAAGAAGTCGAAAAAAATAGTTATAAAAATACTTAAGTAATTAGGCATACTGTAATGAAAACTAATTGTCACTAAACTTCGGCAAAATCAATAAAACATTTAATATATTACCAATTTGCAATATTTCACGAAAAAAAACATTTGTTTTTGCAACATGTTTTTCATAATATAAACAAGCCATATTTTTTTGGATAGATATCATTCTTCAAGTAGGTTGCAAAACTGTCTGATTCACGTACAGTAAGGTGGTTCCTAGCTGGGGCTAATGACGGTACAAATCTTTTTTTTATTTAAATTTATAAAAAATATATCTCATGTGTGCCTTCTATTGATTCTAGGAGTCAAAAATTTCAATATATTATAATCAACTTTTTAGCTTAAAATTTATTATAATATTATGTTATCACCAAAAAATTTGTATGAGTATTAAAAAACACAAATTCATATAGTATAATACGTATATTTAAGCATCACAAATAAAAAACAACCACAAGAGACAAATTGTGTCTTAGTTATTAAAATACATATTGTATTTATAACCAGCTACATATTTATGTGTAATTCTTGTTAATTGGTTTCCACTGTCCTGTCAACTGTGAGACCAATATTTCGAAAAAAAAGTTATTAAATAATATTAAAAATAATTTTACCCATTTAGAGGAATTACTATTCTCCCTCTATATATAATACTAATAATTACAAATGCTTTGTCTAAGAGACAAGGCAAGACAAGATAGAATCTCGAATTTTTCTTTAAATTTTAGTGTTTTTTCTAAAAATTTTTTTGTGCTAAATTTTTTTTAACGTGGGTATATTTTTACTTTTGGTAACATGTACCTAAATAAAATGTTAATAAAAAATTGTAACAGAGAACAAAAAATCACATCACTGCACTGACCGCTAAGATATAATAAAGATATATATAAATCTCGAAAAAAAATTTATTAAATATTAAAAATAATTTCACTCATTTAGAGGAATCACTGTTTTTCTCTACTGCAAATAATTGCATAAGCTCCATCTAAGAATAATCTACAATGGAGTCTCAATTTTTTTCGAATTGAGAGAAAATTCTTTTTTTTTCTCTAATGTGGGTATGTTTATATTTTTAATTTTGGTAACAGGCAGCTAAATAAAATGTTAACAAAAAATTGTGTTGGAAAACTGACTTTTTCAAATAAGCAAAATATTGCTCACATTCCCAACTATTTACCTAATGCTAAAAATGAAAACACTGAAGAATTGCAGAAAGTAAAATATTCTGATTTATATCTGGTGAAAAAATTTAAAGAAACAAAGACAAGTTTTTGTGAAATGGTTAGCCTTTGATAAAACTCAAAATTTATGAATCCTAAAAAAATATGTATTGTAATATATTTAGTGTAATTTATAAGAATTGAAACCATAATCAAAATTTAAATATGTATATAATAAAAGACTGTATTTAGTCAATTTCCACTGGTTTATTTAAATTGCGATGACGCGTTTCGCTGTCGATGTAGCTTCTTCAGATCTACATTTTACACTGTCAAGTTAGGTTTTAATATTCACAGTTTTATATATTTTCTTAATTATAATATTACACATAATTAAATTACATTGATAGTATTGGGAAATCCACACAGATTTGGAGTTATTAGAATAAATTCAATAATGGTGAATTGCTTAAATCTACCTGGTCGTTGAGTAAGGTACCTGTAGTCCTTAAATCGATTTATTTGCATTGTCTCTAAAAGGTTTAGTTTTAAACCTTTTTGTTGGGTGTGTAAAATTTTGAAATTCTTATTAAATGTGTGATTTTCTGTTAAAAGATGATTAGCATATGTTGAATTAGATTTTCTATGGATGAAACTTTTTTCGTGTTCTGTAATTCTTTGTCTAAATGTACGTCCATTTAGACAAAGAATTACAGAACACGAAAAAATTTCATCCATAGAAAATCTAATTCAACATATGCTAATCATCTTTTAACAGAAAATCACACATTTAACAAGAATTTCAAAATTTTACACACCCAACAAAAAGGTTTAAAACTAAAACCTTTTAGAGACAATGCAAATAAATCGATTAAGGACTACAAGTACCTTACTCAAAGACCAGGTAGATTTAAGCAATTCACCATTATTGAATTTATTCTAATAACTTCAAATCTGTGTGGATTTCCCAATACTATCAATGTAATTTAATTATGTGTAATATTATAATTAAGAAATTATATAAAACTGTGAATATTAAACCTAACTTGACAGTGTAAAATGTAGATCTGAAGAAGCTGCATCGACAGCGAAACGCGTCATCGCAATTTAAATAAACCAGTGGAAATTGACTAAAAACAGTCTTTTATTATATCTTTATAATGAATTCCCATCAAGTAGAAGTTACAACCATCCAAAATTTAAATATGTGTTTATTTATAGCATTAAACCTTTCATTATACATCAAGACTGATTTACAACTGGTAGTCGTACTTGCAAGGCAAATACTCGGTAGCTTCATTTTTTTAGTGTTCCGTACGGAATACTTATAAGATGACTTTCTGTGCCTGTCTGTCTGTCTGGCTGTCCATCTGTCTGTCTGTCACACCCGATTATCTCCGAAACTATTTGTCATAAAAAGTTGAAATTTGGTAATAATATAGGAATTGATGGCCTCAATAAAGAGAAGAACGCGAAATGAGCAAAAGCATGTGAAAACATCGAACGCTATATAGGTGGAACACGAAGTACGGAGGCATGGAGAACGATTAGAGCTATGAAAATAAACTCCAAAGAAAAATCCCATATACAATATATTCAAGGAAGCCAATGGGATAACTATTATAAAAAATTACTAACAGAAGACAGACCAGGCTTCTTGAATAGAGACGAAGATGATGAACAACAACAACAAAACTAACATGAGGAGGTAGAGATAAAATATGAGTAAAGAAGGCCATAAAATCATTGAAAAGCCGGAAAGCAGCTGGACCGGGAGTCAATGAATTAATTAAATACGGATTAGAGAAACTGCACCGAATAATAAGAAGCATGTTCCACAGGACTATAAATGGAGAAAGAATACCTGATGAATGGACCGAAGCACACATAGTCTCAATTTTAAAAAAGGTGACCGAAGGAAATGTGAAAACTATAGAGGCATCAGTATCATTTCAAGCATTGGACGACTGTATGGGAAAGTAATTAAGAATAAGATAGAAGACAATATAAAAGGCTGGGAAGTCCTGTATTGATCACATATTACAGTCAAGCAACTGATGGAAAAGAAACTAGCCAAAAACAGAGAAATCCACCTAGCTTTCATCGATATAAGAAAAGCTTACGACTCAGTCGCTAGAAGTCACCTCTGGAAAGCAATGTCAAACATGGGAATCGACAAAGTATTAATAAAAGCAGTAAAAGCGATATATAGAAATAATATTAACAGAGTAAAAATTGGTAATAAGTTAGGGGCCAAAATTAGAACAACGAAAGGACTATTACAAGGGTGTACAACCTCTCCGACACTGTTTAAAATCTACCTGGAACAGACTTTAAAAAACTGGAAGAATAAATGTCAAGGTTTGAGAGTCCCAGTAAGAGACGACTACTTATACAGCTTGAGTTTCGCAGATGACCAAGTCGTCATGGCACAGGACGAAGAAGATCTCAGCTATATGGTACGGAAACTGAAGGAAGAGTATAACAAAGCTCTGCTAGACATAAACTTTAATAAGACGGAATACCTAACAACTAAAACAGGAGAAATAGAAGATCTAGAAATTGAAGAGAACGTAACAATTAAAGGAACTGGAAAATTTAAATACCTGGGCACCATAATAACAAGAGAAGCAACATCCGAAGAAGAAATGAAATCGAGACTGGGACAAACGAGAACCTGCATCAGACAGTTAAACTCAATATTATGGGATAAGCATATAACGAAAGCAAACAAAGTCAGAATATACAAAACAATCATTGAAAGTATCATGACATACGGGTCAGAAACATGGACCATTAGCAAGAAATATAAATCAAAAATAAACGCGGTAGAGATGGAATGTTGGAGAAGGTGTTGTAGTGTGACCCGGACTGATAGGATGAGGAACGAGGAAATAAGAACGCGAATGGGAATAACAAAAGACGCAGTACATGCCATAGAAGAAAAACGATTGAAATGGTATGGTCATGTAAGGAGAAGCGACGACAGAATGTGGAATAAGAAAATCACAGAATGGAGTCCAATTGGAAGAAAAAAGAGGGGAAGACCTAGGCGCTCATGCCGGATGACGTCGATGAGGCAATGGAAAACAGAGGGTTACAGGAAGGAGATCGAAGATAATGGAACGCGAGGTTGAGAGAAGGGAGACAGCGTCAGCTGTAACAGACCCTCAAATAAATATATATATATATATATATATATATATATATATATATATATATATATATGTATATATGATGGCCTCATCAGAGCCATGTAGTTTTGAAAAAAAAAAAATTTAATAGGTCATCGAGTGTGGTGTCAAATGAAAGCTTGTGAAAACACAAGTAAAATATATATATATATATATATATATATATATATATATATATATATATATATATATATATATATATATATATATATATACTAGCAGTGCCCGCGGCTCGGCTCGCGTGGACTTGATTCACTACTATCGTCACTGCTTATTCCTTATGTTTACCTAACATAATAAAATACCTGCCATTATTTCCCCTTATCTCCCATTATTTCTCTTTATCTCCCATTATCTCCACATAATTTCCATTATCTAGGCTTATCTCTGCTCATCTCCCAGTATTTCTCTTTAACTCCCATTATTTCCCCTTATCTCCCATTATCTCACCATAATCTCATTATCTAAACTTATCTCCCATTATTTCTCCTTATCTCCCATTATTTATACTTATCTCCTATTATCTCACCTTATCTCCCATTATCTAGGCTGATCTCGACTTATCGCGCAACAGTTGTCATTATCTCCTATTATTTCTCCTCATCTCCCATTATCTCACCATAACTCCCATTATCTAGACTTATCTCTGCTTATCTCCCATTATTTATACTTATCTCCCATTATCTCACCTTATCTCCCATTATCTAGGTTTATATCGAATTATATAGAATATATGTACTCGTATAAATTTATAAAAACACGTAAATCGGATAAGTGGTTCTCATGTGATAAGCGCACTAACGGACAGACAGACAGGCAGAGAGGCGTTGCATTTTATATATATTATATTCTTTGATATGATATTGTTCCATATTTAATAGTTTAGGCAGTGTATTGCAAAGAGAACGCGTTAACGGTAACCTTTTTTTCCGACTCGATTCACTATTATCGTTACTGCTTATTCTTTATGTCACCTAACGCAATAAAATATATCCTATAACCTGGCCAGAGAACATATGTATGTTTTTTTTAAAAAAGTACGTAAATCCGATAAGTGGTTCTCCAGTGATAAGCGCATTAACGGATAGACATTTTATATATATATATATATATATATATATATATATATATATATATATATATATATATATTATAGATGTAATAAAATATATATCTATAACCTGGTGAGAGACTATATGTATAAATTTAAAAAATCACGTAAATCGGATAAGTGGTTCTCGAGGGCTGTAAGACTTTACACCGCAGAACACACGGTCTTTTTGGAAATTCAAATATGGATCCACTAGACCTGCGTTAATTTGTACAAACAACAAGATTGCTGGAGTGGGTGGTGTAAAAGAAATGTGGAAAATACAATAAACCCAGTGTGGTTGTGGTATTTCCGAAAATTAAATACAGACCGCTCCCCAGAAGAAAAAAAAAAAAACGGAAAAATTATTAATTAGACTCTTAAAAAGGTATAAGGATCAATATATTTCGATTTTGAAGGAAATTTCTTAATAATTCTTAAGTTTTTAAACATAAAAAAAAATGTTTAGTAGGCATTAATGATAAATTTGGATTCTGACGGGCCTTTTCCTTTATAAAACACTAATAATGATTTTGAAATATATTTAAAAAATAATGGACTTATTTTTGTAATATTTTCCATAGTTTTTTTGAATTTAGACTGTTTATAAACTGCTTTTTGATACGATAAAATCTTCGACATAAAGACATTTACAGATGAAATTAAGTATTAATATAAACCAATATTAAATATCGTAAGGATATTAACAGGTCATGAATCGTTGACCTTCACTTAGAATATAATTAGAAAACAGACTTAAGTCGGACATTAAACCATTCCACATGAACTGTCACTAAATTATTTGAATTGTCACCTATGTAAACAATAAACAGGCATGCCTCTTTTTCCTTTACTTTAAAGTAACATATTTGTATTGTGTTGACCATTGTGACGAAATTGTAGATTACTCCTAGAAAAAACTTTCTTAAATAATTATTAATATTATTAACAGTAGTGGCAAATCATAAAAAATGTAGTTGTTGTGTATAGAATTTTAATAAAGCACATGCAAGATATGCGTTTCTTTTCTTTCAAACTTATGATCATAACAAGAATAGTCTAACTGGTGTTTCCCAATTAACAAAGTGTATTCGTATTCTGGGATAGCGATTAGATTTTTGGCTAAAGAAAAATAGTTTCTAGTTGTATGTCTTGATCATCACTATTAAAAACTGAAAAATAACCATAATTACATTAATCAACATATTACATATGTAGGATTGGTTTGAAAAGTAGTTAGGTCACCGTATTTTTGTTTATCCGTTCTAGACTAAGAAGGCGACCCGAAATTTTAACCTGTCGAATAACCCTCTGCCTAGTTGTTAATTCTATCGGGCGAGTCGGCCTTTGACGTTGATTTTGAGGCCCCCGTGCCCTGGAATGCCTAGATAAAAGCCAAAATGCTGCATTCAAAAATGGACTGTTGTTTAATCACTTGAATCAAGTACCATAACATTTAACAATAAAACTACTTAATTACTTTGTTAACTGTCACTAAATATATTTGTAAAGATTTTACAATTGCGTTATCGCGATTTCGTAGTACAACTACATTGTCAAACGCTTAACTAAGACTAAAAAAAAAAAAAATTTTTTTGATTGCGATAACGCAATTGTAAAATCTTTACAAATATATTTAGTGACAGTTAACAAAGTAATTAAGTAGTTTTATTGTTAAAATGTACTGTCACAAAGTAACAGACCACTCAATCAACACCATAACATTTGTTGAGACTAAAAAAGTCGAAGGCCCCAAAGAGCAGAGGCTGCCGGGACCGGATCCAGCTTTAAGGCCCAAAAAATGTCGATGCAAAAATGGACTGTCATTTAACCATATAAAATCAATAAATTTAGTTTGTTCTTGATAAAATAAGAGGGAACCCGCAAAAGGCAGACGCCGCCAATATCGGAGGACGAAGCAAAAAACGGTAGTTTTTCGAATTTTTGAATAAATAAGGCGATAAGTCCCATTTTTGGATCCTATGCGTCTGCCCAAGTTATTTTTGGAAAATTTAGGTCTTAATTAATAAAATATCACGAAGGCTGACGTCAGTCCGGGTACAAGCCAAGGCATTTTCAAAGTTTCAAAAAAATCGAAATTATGATAGTATAGACACTATTATAGGTTCTACATAAAATGTTTATTTTTTCGACCCGTAGAATCCGAATTTGCCATTCTCGACGCCCCATAGTGTTCGGGTCTTTCATCATGGGCCCGAAAAAGGCTTTTTTTTATGCAATTTCTGGGACAGCCTAGTTACTGGAAGGGTAAAGTGAACATTTTCATATATAACAGAATTCGTAGAATTCGGAACAACTAGTCCCAATGAACAAAATCATTTAGGTCTATTGCTTTGAGCCCAATTAGACCCTAATCGGTATTTGTTTGTAATACCAGCTTTTGACATCAAATTGAAAATTTACGGATTCTTCAAGTATAATTACGTTCGAAAAGGGTTAATTTCTTATTTTCTGTGAAATATTATGCCGACAGTCGAAAGAAATTCAAACGGTAAGTACTTTTAAAATTTTTTTTTTGCAACAATGTTATGGTACTTCAAGTGGTTAAACGAGAGTCCATTTCTGGTTGTAGCATTTTAGCCTTATCTGGACATTCGAGGACACGGGGCCTCAAAAACAACGTTAAAGGCTGTTTTATTCGACTGGCCCGGTAGAATGAACAACTAGGCAGATGGTTAGACGACAGGTCAAAATTTCGGGTCGCCATTTTGGTGTATTCAGTTAATATTTTCATAGTCAATATTTAAAGTAGTAATGAACAAGGTTATTACTCGGTAATTTTCCAGTTTTTTCTTATCTTTCTTAAATAGTGACATTAATATGCTTCCCTTTATTGAGTATTTCGTAAAATTAAATCAATGACTTAGTAGAAGTTGCCACATAAAATGTAAATCTCCAAAATATGCACGGTATGTTATTTAAAAAAAAAATCTATTTTTCACACTTTTTTGGTGTATTTAAAATAATTTGACAGAAAAGTCCCTAAAGCGCTCCAGGAGCGGTATATGTGCGGAAAAAGCGATTCACGTTGTTCTTGAATTGCTGTAAATTGTACTCGGTGGGAAACTCAGCCTGGGCAAATTATTCCAAAGGGATGATGTTCTCCATATAAAAGACCGCTTGAAAAGCATTGTACGCGGAGTAACAAGCTGAACTTCATACAGATGTGAAGTATTAGCGCGACGTGTATTTCCAACAAGTACGGCGCTGGGAGGAATTAAGCGGGCTACATCCTTCGAACACTTTCCATGAAAATACTTGTAGAACAGACTCAAATTGCCAACCGTTTCTTCGATGTTCCAGTAAATCAAGGCCGCCGGTCAGCTCCGGGTCTCCAATCAGACGAATAGCTCTTCTCTGAACAGAATCCAACAAATGCAGTTTATGTTTGGGAGCGGAGCCCCAAACATGGGAGCAGTATTCCATAGTTGGTCGAATTTGAGCTTTGTAAAGAATTAACAGTTGTTGTGAAGTGTAAAGCATTCTGGTTCGAAATGATATTCCCAACTTTTGAGAAGCTCACCTTGCTATGCCTGCGACATATTTCCTCCCAAATTAACACCCAACAAATTGAGTGACGATGTTAGAAGAATAGAGTGCCCCGCCATAACTATGTCGGGTTCAGCAACGTTAACTTTTTTAGAAAAACTGCCGCCTGGGTTTGTGTAGCGTTAAATTCCACTTGGTTACTGTCACCCCAAGATAGAATTTCTTCCAGGTCTTTATTAAGCTGAACGACCTCCTGCTGTCTGCGGATATTCGCCTGAGTAGCCGATGTCCGAGCGTTCAAAGTGAATGAAGAGATAAGCGTACTGTCATCTGCAAAGCTGTACATTGGATTCCCGGTCTTTTCCAGCAGATTGTTAATGTAAATGAGAAAGAGAGTAGGAGACAGTATGGAGCCTTGGGGCACACCGGCGTTGATAGTGAAGGTGTTAGAAAGAAATCCGTCGACCGCCACTCGTAAAGAACGCTCTCTGAGGAAATATGCCAGTCACAAACAGAACTTTTCAGACATAAAACAAGGCCAACAGTCCATCGTGCCAAACACGGTCGAATGCCTTGGATACGTCAGGAGCAACCATTCGAGATTCTCCAAAGTGTTCAATTGCGTTGTTCCAAACATGTGTTACATAAGTCAGAAGATCTCTTATTGATCCATGTTTACGAAAGCCATATTAGTGATCGCTGATAATGTTGAATCGTTCAAGATATTTTAGAAGATACTGATTGATAACCTTTTCCACGACATTCGATATTATTGAAAGCAGCGCGACTGGTCGGTAGTTATTTGTCAAGGTCTTCTTGCCTTTTTTAGGTATCGGCTGAACTGGGGCACATTTCCAGCAGGAAGGAAAAATTCCCTTTCTGGAGGACAGGTAGAAAAGTCTACAGAAAACTGGTGTTAGTTCCCTCGCACAGTTTTTTTGAGAACTATGGCAGGTATTCCGTCTGCGCCAGAAGCCTTTTTATGATACGTTGTCTAAAGACAACATCGGGCATCTTTGACTGCAATATGGGAATAGTAGGTGGTGTTTTTCCTTGGAAATCGACAGTAGAATATGAAGCAAAGAGTTCAGCCAACAAGTTCGCTTTCTCAGCAGGTGTCGTTGCAATGGAATTATCTGGCCGTGTGAGTGGTGGTATGGTGAATTTGGTGAAATTTTGACTAACTGTCTTAGCGACTGCCCATAAGGACTTGGAATTGTTGGGACAAGCGAGAAGTTTGTTTCTAATTCGTTGATTGTGTGCCTCCTTGGTTTCGTCGATAATTCCTTTGCATCTGTTCCGGGCACGAAGAAAGGTGTTACGATTTATAGTGTTAGGATTTTCACGCTTCACCGCTTCACCAAGAATTTGCCGTGTTAAGGAATCAGTAGAAACTATTTTACGTATTATTAAATTATTAACTAAATTAATCCTTAGAATTTTAACTCAGCTGATTAGACACTAAATAATTTAATAAAATAAAAACTTTTAAAATTTATTTGTCATTAACTGCTGATAATTCGATTTTAATTAAAAAAGTTTTATATTTAAAATCTAATTACTTTTATTTTACCTTTGATATTTAATTTTTGGTTCGAAATTTTTTTTTTATTGCAGTGCAAGTCAGACATAAGTTTTAAGCTGTAAAGTCAAAAAGTCTTCAGGAGACAGTTAAAAAGATAAATTCCTGAATAATGAGGGACTATCAATTTAGTGTTGTCAATATAGGTAAATAATTTTAAGTTTCATTTAGTTATTTTTAAACAATTTCAGTTACGTAAACCAAGAATAATGTTCTTGCAGTGAGAAAATGCTATAGATAATTTATCAAAATAATCCGTGGAAATTTTTTGATCGAAATCTTAAAAAAAAAACTGACCATTGTGTATTTTCTAACTTCCAAGTTTTCTATCTTATTACTTAATTGTACAGGGTGAGTCAACGATAGAGTAAAGTTCATTATCTCATTTGTTTCGGGAATGACGAAAAAATGTTAAAATACAATAGTTTTAGGGAATGTTAAGGTGCACAGATTAAAATTATTTTTGACTATATAGGATACTTCAAAAAAGTGTGGCCGATATAACATATGTTTTTTTTTTTTAAATGGAACATCCTGTTTTCTAATTTATTTCTAAATTCTGTGTAAAATTTTATAATTTTTTTATTAAAAATGTTATATACCTAAACCTAGTAGTTTTTCTAATAATTCAATTTTTTTTAAAAAAATACTAGTGTTCAGTTTTGGAAAAAATTGCCAGTAGCGCCATTGTTCTTAAAGCTGGAATACTCATAATTGGTACGAGCGAGATGAGAAAAAGATTTATGTAAAGAAATTTGAGTTAGATGCTACAGGGTGTTCAAAATAAATTTATACATTTCGACTATTTTAAATTGAAAAAAATCTCAAATTTTTTATGCGACACACTCTGTATATTATTATTTTTTCTGATAGATTTTACAAAACCCTTCAACTTTTATTAAGTGTGCCATATACCTATTTCTAATAGTTTTCGATTTATTTTGAATTTTTCAATTTTTACCCTTATTTTTAATACACTTACGCTATTGTGAAAACATAAAGAAATAGTTAATAATAATTTTAATATAGTTTAACTTATCTAATGATTAATTATTATGACGTAATAAATGTTGAAAGATATGCCCGTCTACTTGCATGCACATGTTTAGTCGTTTTACTATATAAATCTAAAGGTGTTAAGTTACATGATCGAGTGGGCCACTGAATGACTCCATCCCTACCAATCCATTTTTGTGGGTAACGTTAAAAAATTCCCGAACTTTCCGGTGGTAATGAGCAGGAGCTCCGTCCTGTTGAATCAACATTTGTTCCCTTTCAAAGTTATCAACTACTTCAAGAAGCTGGGGTAATTCGTTTTGCAAAAAATTTAGATATCTAGGTCCGTTGAGCGGTTCGCGGAATAAATATGAACCAATAATTCGAAAATTTAATATTCCTCACCATACATTAAGCGACCGACGTTTTGATTTTGAACTCCCCGGACCCAAAATAGATTAACTGTTGAATAATAATGCATGTTATGGCTATTGACTGCTCCATTACTGCGAAAAGTAGCTTCACATTATTTTGGACAAAAAATTTGGGTCGGCCTCTATCATATCTATAAACAAGTTTACTCGTCGTTCAAAATCATGGTCTTGAAGTTCTAGGTGTAGTTCCATATGAAAGGGATGATACTTGTATTTTCTCGTGGTGCGATTAGCCGTAGATTAGGATGTGTCAGCTAAGTCAGCTAGTTGACGGCTGCTGACCTGGGGATTATCTTCAACATGAAGTAAAATCTCCATTTCTTTTTCCTCATTGGCAGAATTCTGGTTTACTACTTTCCGTTTCGTATACTCAACGCTACCACTACCATCAAACCGTTCGATTAAGAACTGAAAAGATTTTCTAGATGGTATACGTCTATTAGGGTACTTCGTTCCGTAAGGCCTTACTGCCAAAAGACAATTTTTTCCCGCCTCGCCCAGTATATAAACGATATCAATTAATTCATTTTTAGGAAAATCCATAACTATTACCTTGATACGTCACTTACTACAACAAATTAAATTATTTTTACTTGCTTAACAGACATGTCAAAATTTGACAATGCCTACATTTTTGTTTTGTCTTGGCAACTATGATGTTATAAAGTAAGTGTATTAAAAACAAGGGTAAAAAATTGAAAAATTCAAAATAAATCGAAAACTATTAGAAACAGGTGTATGACATACTTAATAAGAGTTGGAGGGTTTTGTAAAATTTATTAGAAAAAATTATACAGGATCTGCCATTTAAAAAATTTGAGATTTTTCAATTTAAGATAGTCGAAATGCATAAATTTATTTTGAACACCCTGTAGGATCTAACTCAAATTTCTTTAAATATATCTTTTTTTCCATCTCTACAGAACGCTCATACCAATCTTCAGAAACAATGGCACTACTGGCAATTTTTTACAAAACTGAAAACTAGTATTTTTTATTAAAAAAAATGGAAATATTAGATAAACTACTAGGTTTAGGTATATAACATTATTAATAAAAAAGTTAGGAAATTTTACGCAGAATTTAAAAATAAATTAGAAAATAGGATGTTCCATTTAAAAAAGCCATATGTTATATCGGCGGCACTTTTTTGAAATATCCTGTATACCCAAAAATAATTTTAAATTCTACACCTTAAAAGTCCCTAAAACTATTGTATTTAACATTCCCGAAACAAACGAGATAATGAACTTTACTCTATCGTTGACTCACCCTGTACCTTACTAATAAGGATCAGTTGGTAGGAAACGCGTTTCTAGCACTATCTTTCCTTTTTAATTTTTATTTTTTCCATTTTTAATATAGCTGTTGCTATTCTTTCTAGGTTATTTCTAATTTACATTGGGTTCCGCGCACGTACTTATTGTGGCCTCGCTGACGACAGCGGTTGTTGTCAACACGGCAGTTAAAGTTTTAACAGAAACCACAAACTAATAAGACTGGGTCTATGCTATAAACTCCTTGTTTATTTTCTACCTTCGATATATATATATATATATATATATATATATATATATATATATATATATATATATATATATATATATATATATATACAACATCCTAAGGGCTATCCCTAAGTGAAAAAAACCCACTTGATTGTTATCAGTAAGCCCTTTAACTGACCTTTCTCTTCTATATATATATATATATATATATATATATATATATATATATATATATATATATATATATTTATATATATATATACTAGCCGGGCCCGTGGCTCCGCTCGCGTGGACTTGATTCACCACTATAGTTACTGCTTATTCCTTCATTTACCCAACGTAATAAAATATCTCCCATTATTTCCCCTTATCTCTCAATATTTCTCCTTATCTCCCATTATCTCTACGTAATTTCGATTATCTAGCCTTAACTCTGCTCATCTCCCATTATTTTCTCCTTATCTCCCATTATTTCTCCTTATCTCAAATTATTTCTCCTTATCTCCCATTATCTCACCATAACTCCCATTATCTAGACTTATCTTTGCTTATCTCCCATTATTTCTCCTTATCTCTCATTATCGAGCCTTATCTCGACTTATCTCCCATTATCTAGGCTTATATCGAATTATATAGAAGATATGTTTAAATTTATAAAAACACGTAAATCGGATAAGTGGTTCTCAAGGGATAAGCGCACTAACGGACAGACAGACAGACAGACAGGCAGAAAGACGTTGCATTTTATGTATATTCTAGATAGAAGATTATAGATAACCTGGCCAGAGAACAAATGTATGAATTAAAAAAAAAACACGTAAATCGGATAAGGGGTTCTCGAGTAATAAGCGCAGTAACGGACAGACACACAGACAGAGAGACGTTGCATTTTATATATATTATATTCTTTGCTACATGATATTGTTCCATATTTAATGCTTTAGGCAGTGTATTGCCAGAGAACGCGCTAGCGGCAAACTTTTATCGTCACTGCTTATTCCTTATGTCACCTAACGTAATAAAATATATCCTATAACCTAGCCAGAGAACATATGTATGTTTAACAAAAAAGCACGTAAATCGGATAAGTGATTCTCCAGTGATAAGCGCACTAACGGACATACAGACAGACAGAGAGACGTTTTATATATATATTATAGATATTCTTTGCTACATGATATTGTTCCATAACATGCTAAACCATTGTTTAGCATGTTTAAAAACAAAGCACGTAGATCGGATAAGTGGTTCTCCAGTGATAAGCGCACAAACGGACAAACAGACAGATATACGTTACATTTTATATATATTATAGATGTAATAAAATATATATCTATAACCTGGTCAGAGAACATATGTATGAATTTAAAAAATCACGTAAATCGGATAAGTGGATCTCGAGGGATAAGCGCACTAATGGACAGGCAGACAGAGAGACGTTGCATTTTATATATATTATAGATATAGATTATTATTATTATTATGTAACCTGGCCAAAGAATATATGTATGAATTTAAAAAAAAGACACATAAATGAGATAAGTGGTTTTCGCGTAATAAACACACTAATGGACAGACAGACAGAGAGACATTGCATTTTATATATATAGATTATAGATTATAAATATTCTCTGCTACATAATATTGTTCCATATTTAATGGTTTAGGCGGTGTATTGCAAGGCAACGCGCTAGCGGCAAACTTTTTTCAGACATCATTCACTATTTTACGTCACTACTCATTCCTTATGCTACCTATCGTAATAAAGTATAGCCTATAACCTGGCCAGAGAATATATGTATGTTTTTTAAAAAAAAGTACGTAAATCGGATAAGTGGTTCTCCAGTGATAAACGCACTAACGGACAGACAGATAGACAGACAGACAGAGAGACGTTGCATTTTTATATATATTATATATATATATATATATATATATATATATATATATATATATATATATATATATAGTTATAAAGGAACTCTAAAACTTTCAAAAAAATGATTTGGGGGATCTCATAAGTGCCTGGTAAAATAATTTTTTGGAATATTTAATTATTCATAATTACAATCTTGTTTAAAGAAATTTTTCTATTTCTCCAGGTTTTAGTGACGCTCTCTATATGTATATATGTGTATATATATATATATATATATATATATATATATATATATATATATATATATATATATATATAGTTATTTTTTCTTAAGATATAAATACCTGTTAGTTCAAGTTAGCTCTGGTTAGTTTAGGTTTCCTCTGTTTAGTTAATGTCATAACAATTAATGCTTATTATTTTCAATATCGATTGTACGTTTGGTATTATGTTAATTTGCCTTTCATTTTATATTTTGCCTAATCTCTTATCGGCATTTTATAGAATACTTGAATTATATACATATATATATATATATATATATATATATATATATATATATATATATATATATATATATACATATATATATATATATATATATATATATATATATATATATACATATATATATATATATATATATATATATATATATATATATATATACATATATATATATATATATATATATATATATATATATATATATACATATATATATATATATATATATATATATATATATATATATATATATATATATATATATATATATATATATATATCTATATCTATATATATATATCTATATCTATATCTATATATATATATATATATATATATATATATATATATATATATATATATATGTATATATAGGTAGGACAGTAACAGGGCACTGATAACAAACAATCGAAAGTTAACTACTGGGAACGCTTTTGTGAGGAAATAAAGATGAGCAATCAACCGTTTTTGGATATTAGGGTCATACGCTCTGAAAAATATACCGTCAGACTTGACTGGTACATATATTCTATTTCACTCATACCAACTTATGAAACAAAAACTGAACATCAGTTTAAAAAATAGAATAGATAAGATCTTCTGTTAAATAAAATATGTAAAACTGTTAGAGAACTTCTTAATTGACAATTAGTCTCCAAAAACTCTTATAAAAAAGATGTTTCAAAGATCGCCTCGTCAAATCAATCCAACTGATCTTAGAGTTACTACCAATATTTTTAAGTTTTTATGATAAATTTAGATTCAGAACATTTAAAGATGTCTGAAATAATAGTTTTATTCCAAATTTTTAATGAATATACAGTTTTACATAATTTATTTAAATGTATTTTTTTCAATTTAATAGTTTCCTGGCAACTTTAAGTGTGTTTTCTGAAAAAACCTCAGAGTGGATGTTTTTTTATTATTTTTTTGGATTCAACATAAAATAATATTTAAGAAAACACGTGTCTTACTTAAAAGAGAGAAAGTTTTTTATACCTATGTTATTATAGGACTCGAGGTTAATAGGAAAGTATTGGGTAAATCACACAAATGATTTTCATTTTCTTCCTGCAAGTTTTTTATTTTACAAAGTAACTTATCAAATATATATATGTTTTAGATTATTTATTTCCGATAATGATAGAAGTGATAGATTGTTTTAAATATAAATGGGTTAGATACTGCCAAAATTTTATATTAATTACGTGGCAAATTGGATTAGTATTGCAAACTCTTTATATTTTGCACGAATTTAACCTTCATTTTTTACTTCAGTATGGACCATCATTTCTTTTGAGCTTGGTGGTAAGATTAAGTTTCAAATTTTGTTTAACGCCCTTCTTCTTAAAAATGTATTATTGAATTATTTTACCAGTCAATTGCCCAAAGTTTTTTAAGGGTTGTACCAAATATAATTTATAAAATGCAACCAAAAAATTTCTAGTGATTATTACTGCCTATTTTCCTGTTTAAATAAGAACATTGATTCTTTAAGATTCTGACAGTTGTCATCAAATGTCGAAATGTTGCACGAATAGCGTTTGCTGAAGCAGTCGTTTGGCCAAGCTGTAACACAGCATCACTTTCCTGGGTGTTAATCCAAGCTTTTCCACCGTTTGCCTATCTTCACTACGGTTCAACGACGATCTTTTGCATATTATTATCTTCAGTTAGATCTAATGCTGTCTTCCCTCAATATAACGCTAGTAATAATACCACCGTACCGTCTTTTTGGCTGTCATCCTGGAGATCTGGATGTGTTTGGTTTATGTTCTTTGGCAATTTTGGTCGGTTGCTTAGAATCCTGTTAGAGTGATCTCATCATCCCCTTCTCCTATTTCGGTCCACTTTTTTTTTTTGATTTTGAATTTCACAGATCTCTCAGTTCCTCATTCTTCACCTTATCAAATAAGGTTCTTCTTCTTTTAGGTATCCGATATTGGTGACGTTTAACTTGTTCCACATCCTGATTGTAAAATGCGAGTTTGCATCTTTTTACTTCAGGTTATTAGGTTTAGTAGACACCTTGAGAGATTGTTTTCTGTACGGAGATTTTTTTTCTGGCGATTATTCAAACTTGTAAGAAAGTCGTTGCAGATTATCCTTCTCGTCAAAGATTAAGGCTGCGTCGTCGGCATAATAAGTGACCTTTCTTATCTCTCATCTGATATCCTTTTCCGGTTTGTTTTAATTCTTTGATTACTCAGTCCATCATGGTGTCAAATTGAGCGGGTCTTAAATTGTTTCCCTGTCTAATCCCAGTTACTATGGGTACCGTTTTACCAAGTTTCTCTACTGCTCTTTTAAATATATAGTTGTCGGTGTTTAACTTCTTGATGATGGCTGTCATGTTGAGGTATACATATCTTTTTAAGCGTAGTCTCTTTTTAAATCCAATCATTTCGAAATTATTTAAATCTGTGTGATAATGAATGTTTAGTTCTCGAGCTTTTTCGATAGTCTGGTATTTTCTCTTTCTCTCTTTCTCGATCCTTTCACCCCAATAGGAGTATTGGTGACCCTATGCAGTTGTTGCCTCAACAGTCATTCTCCATGCATCTCGATCCTGCGCGACCTGACTTGACTCGTGCATACTCGTATCAAGGAGTGATCTTACTTGGTCCGCCCATCTTGTTGGAGACCGTCCCTTCGATCTTTTACCTTCTACCTTCTCCGTTACTACAAGCCTTTCCATGGCATCCACTTTCCTTATAATGTGACCAAAATACTTCAGGTACTATCTATTGATTCTATTTGAAAGTCGGTCATTTATACTAAGCTCTTCAAGTATAGATACATTAGTATGATGTTGGGTATATGATATTCTGAGCATTCTTCGATATGCTCACATCTCAAACGCATCGATTCGTGTCTTGTCAGCTTGTTTAATGGTCCATGTTTCCGAGGCGTAAGTTGCTATGGGGAATATACGAGGCTGGTTTGAAAAGTCCGTGCAAGGTCCGAGAGATGGCATCTCTTGAATGAACGCAGACCAAGTTTCAGCCATATTGGTCTATTTCTTTGTGTTTGGCATTCGTGTGAATCAAGGAAGTCGAGTGATTTTCAAGAAATCGACGAAAAAGAATTTCGTGTGGTGATTAAACATTACTTTATGAAAGGCAAAACGCCTCAGGAGACTAAAGAGAAGCTTGATAAACATTATGGTGACTCTGCACCTTCGATTAGAACAGTTTTATAAGTGATTTCAAAATTTTCGGACTGGCCATATGGGCACAAGTGACGCTGAACGTTCTGGACGGCCTGTGGAGGTTACGACTCCAGAAATCATTGATCAAATCCACGATATGGTGATGGATGACAGAAGAGTTAAGGTGCGTGAGATTGCTAGTGCTGTGGGCATCTCGACTGAACGGGTACATAATATTTTGCATAAATATTTGGACATGAGAAAGCTATCCGCAAGATGGGTGCCGCGATTGCTCACGCTGGACCAAAAACGGAATCGTGTGAAGTGTTGCAAGGATAGTTTGCAGCTGTTCCAGAAGAATCCGGAGGACTTTAAGCGTCGTTTCGTCACTGTGGATGAAACATGGATACATTACTATACTCCTGAGACCAAACAACAATCTAAACAATGGGTTACCAAGGGGGAATCTACACCAAAAAAGGCGAAGACCGTTCCTTCGGCCGGAAAGGTTTATGGCGACTGTCTTTTGGGATTCGCAAGGGATAATTCTCATCGACTATCTGGAAAAGGGTAAAACTATTACAGGTGAATATTATTCATCGTTATTGGACCGTTTGAAAACCGAGCTGCAAGAAAAACGCCCGCGATTGGCCCACAAAAAAGTCCTTTTCCATCACGACAACGCACCAGCACACACTTCAGCAGTTGTGGTCACAAAATTAATGGAAATAGGATTCCAACTCGTTTCACATCCCCCCTATTCTCCAGACTTGGCTCCCTCGGACGACTATTTGTTCCCCAATTTGAAGAAATGGCTGGCCGGACAAAGACTTTATTCAAACGAGGAGGTGATTGCAGACACTAATGGATATTTTGCAGACTTGGACAAATCCTATTATTCGGAAGGGATCAACAAACTAGAACATCGTTGGACGAAGTGTATAAGCCTAAAAGGAGACTATGTCGAAAAATAAAAAAGGTTTACCCCAAACACATAAGTAGTTTTTATTTTTGCACGGACTTTTCAAACCAGCCTCGTAAGGCTAGATAGCAATTTATTTTTTGTGACAGCTGGATCTTTCCAGACCTTAGTGAGTTAGATCGTCGAGTTTCTAGCCATGGCCAAACGTCTCCTTACTTCCGCTTCACAGCCACCATTGTTAGTTAGGAGGGATCCCAAACAGTTGAAATGGTCTACAACAGTGAAACCAACAATTTTATTTCTATGTGACAGATCTTCATTACGACTAACAATCATTACTTTTACTTTCGCTCTATTAATTGTTAATCCATAGTTTTTGCTAGTGATTTGAAGGTGCTCCATAACTGATTCTAGGTCGTGTATTGAAGTTGCAAGTATAACAGTATCATCCGCATATTTAAGGCTCCTTAGCTTTTATCCACCGATTGTCACACCTCCACTCCAGCCATCTAAAACAGACCTCATTATATGTTCACTATATATGTTAAAAAGTAAGGGTGATAGAATACACCCTTGTCTGACGCTGGCTTCTACGTTAAAGGGATCGGAAAAAAAAGAATTATTCAGTTTAATTCTGCCATTTGTGTTCTCATACAGGGATCGGATAATGTTTACAAGATGTATAGGTGTTCCCATGCTGATTAGAATCGACCAGAGTCTGTGCCATTGTATGCAGCCTAAGGCTTTAGAGTAGCCAATAAAACAAATATATGTTGTTATTTGAAATTCCCTGATTTTCTCTATTATCTGGTGTATGTTGAGAATTTGTTCTCTAGTCCCTCTTCCTGGAATGATGCCTGTTTGTTCGGTAGATACTTGCGGCAGTAATTTCACAGTCCTTAATGTACCTCCCAGGCGGTATCATTAATTTTTTTTTTTTTAATTTTTAATTATCAGTGTAATAATTTTAAGATACTTTTTTGTACTTCCCTTCTCTCCTCCCCGCTTTTCTTTATGTCTTTATCTATTTATTGTATATACAGTAGAACCCCGATTAATTGAGTAGCGATTATCCGAACTCCGGATTAACCGAGCCAATCTAAGAACCTGATTATCCGAAGTACGCGCGTCTATGCTGCGTATTAACCGAGCTTCTAAAATATGTATGTAGATATTTCCATTTAAAATCGTCGGGGCCTTCGGAGAATCCCCCTGGCCCGTGTGAGGGGTTCCCCTATTTATGTTTTTTGGACTCTTTCAGCATGTAAATTTGCGTGAATGCAGTGCGTTATAGAAGTACGAGTATACTCACATAATTTATTTGGTTGGAGTTTTGGTAGTTAAGTGTAAGTAATACGAACTGCTTTGTTTGAATTTTTGTTTGTCGTATTATAATGGAGCAAAACAAGCGTAAAAGAATCGTCGTTCCTATTGAAGAAAAATTAAAAGCCATCAGAAAAATTGAAGCAGGAGAGACAATTAAAGTTGTTGCACGAGATTATGGAGTAGGTGAGGTAACAGTTGCAGATTGGAAAAAACACCGCACAAAAATAGAGGAGTGGTGTATAAATCAAGCCTCCTCGTCCTCAGGAAGAAAATCAACCGGCGACTATGAAATGGTTAACGAAGCTTTATTCATGTGGTTTAACCAACAGAGATCAAAAGGTGTGCCTCTGTCAGGTCCAATTTTACAACAGAAAGCAATAATGATTAGTAGGCAATTCCCAGAGATAGATCAGTTTACCGCCAGTTCTGGATGGCTTGACCGCTGGAAAAAACGGTACGGGGTACGACAACTGAACTTTAAAACAGAACTTTAAAAAGCAAATCGAAGATTGTGGATACACATGTGATCAAATTTACAACTGTGACGAAACTGGCCTGAATTATAAAATGCTTCCATCAAAAATATTGGCCTCTCGACAGGAAAAATTAGCTCCTGGGTACAAACAAAGTAAGGAAAGATTAAGTATAATGGTATGTTCCAATGCATCTGGCAAGCACAAAATCCCACTGATGGTGATTGGCAAGCCTGCACGTCCAAAAGCTTTAAAAGACATCTCACCCAAAGCCCTACCAGTCTATAACAAAAGTCAGAAGAGCGCATGGATGGATGCGACCTTATTTACTAACTGGTTTAAAGAAGAGTTCGTGCCATCTGTGACTGAATTTTTGAACAGAAACCGTCTTCCTATTAAAGCAATTTTGTTAATGGATAATGCCCCCTCTCACCCTGGAGAAGGACTTTATGTGGACGAAATTGTTGTAAAATTTTTTTCCTCCAAATGTAACCAGTATAATGCAACCAATGGATCAAGGCGAAAACATTAAAAAAAATTATAGGCGTTTATATCTTGAACATCTGTTAGAATATACAGAAAAGGAGGATATTATCAATGGGACGAGAAAGGTTACACTGAAAAATGTTATTTACTGGGTAAGTCAAGCTTGGGATTCTGTGCGTACTACCACTATTCAAAAATCTTGGTCAAAAGTTATTGATTTTGAGGACTATAATGACAGTGAAGATGATACTCCATTAAATGAATTAGCTTTGAAATTGAGAAGCCATGGAGAAATGTCCTGTTCAAATTTTGACAGCGAGATAGAGGAAAAAGAAAAAAGTTTATTTGAATTAATGCAAAAATTAAAATGTTGCGAAAATGTGACAAGAGAAGATGTTGTTGAATGGATTACAGTAGATGATTTAGAAGAAGAAATAAGTATTGAAGAAATAACGAACGCCTTTCAGGAAACCGAAAAATTAGATGACGATGACGATGACGAAGCGTCGGTGGATGAACAGTCTCCCACTAAGATCTCTCATCAAGAAGGTTTTGCTTCTTAGGAAAAAGCTTTGAGGTTCTTAATAGATGGAAAAACTTTGCAGCGAGAAAATGCAGATGCAATATGAAACAGAAGCGCATATTTCACTGTTTTATAATGTATGTACCTATTTATATGTTAAAAATGTTAATACATCGGTTTAAAGAATTGGTGTTTATTATTTGAATGAATAAAAAACAAATCCGGATTATCCGAGTTTTCAGTTATCCGAGGAGGGTGCCCCCACGTTACCTCGGATAACCGGGGTTCTACTGTACTTACTATTTCTCTTTTTATTTGTTTGTTTTTGTGAAATAGACTAATGAATATGTTATTATTATTAATTTTCTAGGTGTGGCTTGGATTACTAATAACACAAATAGAATACAAAAAGTGGCTGCCAATTCGTCAACATTTTCAAAAAAATTTTCTCTTGAATTTTAAAAACCTATCACCAAAAACGAAAAAAAGTATTATATTAGAATACGTACACGTTGACAGGATTTTATTACTGACAATCGGTACCATTACGTTCACAGCATTTTTAATTTTAAAAGTAGTTCATAGCGATCCGAAGAGCTATGTTTTGCTTTCTTTTATGGCAGACAAATTTATCTTTAATATATTATCAAAGCCGATTAATATTTTCATTTTCATACTGTTCTTTATTCAGTCGGTTAGTATGGCGTTTCCACTATATTACGCTGTCACTTTATATGGCGTTCCAAATTGTCACCTATCACTTATGAACCTATATGTTCGTGATAGTTTTAAACAACTAAATCGATTTCCAGGTAAAAACTATAATAATCATGTCAAAGAAAATCTAAAATTCATATCAATATGGCACCAACAACTACTAAGGTAGGTATTACGAATTTAGTCTACTTTTACTTGATCTTACAACTGACTGTTTTGCAACAGTTCTCAAAATTATTAAAAGCAGTTGCCAGCAACTTAAATCTCAGTAACCCAATTTTGCCTGGCGTAAAAGGATATATTCTGCATCTTTTATTTTATATATACCAGGTGTACAAGTATGAAATGAGGATTTCAGACAACAGATGGAGCACCAATGCAGTTTGTGCTATAAAGACTTGACACTGCGCCAGTTTGTTGTATCCTCAATAAGTGTCCGACGCGTACGAGTGATAAATTGGAAAAGTGTGTGTATAGTGTTATGTTGTTGTGTTCAATATGTCGAAATTTATACTAAACAAAGAGCATTCACGGACAGCATTAATTTTTTGTTTTCATTTGAAGAAAACTGCTGTTGAATCATACCGATTACTTCGAGAAGCTTATGGTGAACATGCTCCATCGCAAGATATGTGTGAACGATGGTTGCTGCGTTTCAAAAGTGGTGCCTTCGATGTTGCAGACAAGGAACGTGGAAAACCGCCAAAAAAATACAAAGATGTGGAATTGCAAGCATTGTTGGACGAAGATGATTCGCAAACACAAAAACAACTGGCCGAGCAATTGGGCGTTAGTCAACAAGCTGTTTTCAATCAGCTACGAGAGATGGGAAAGATTCAGAAGCCGGTAGATGGGTACCACATGAGTTGGCAGAAAGACGATACTCTGTGTTTGGTGGGACCAGAGGGGCGTGGTCTATTATGAGCTGTTAAAACCTGGGGAAACGGTTAATATTAAACGTTACCAACAACAATTGACCGATTTGAATCGTTCGCTGTTTGAAAAAAAGCCGAAAGAGGCAACACAGTCATTTTTCTTCATGACAATGCTCCATCACATACGGCAAAACCAGTTCGCGACACGTTGGAAGCACTCAGCTGGGAACTTCTACCCCATGCGGCTTACTCACCAGACTTGGCTCCTTCCGATTATCACTTGTTTGCATCGATGGATCACGCACTTGCTGAGCAGCGCTTTGGTTCATACGAAGATGTGAAAAAATGGCTCGATGAATGGTTCGTAGCAAAAGGGCGTGGTTTTCACAAATTGCCCGAAAGATGGGAAAAATGTATAACAAGCGATGGATCATACTTTGAATAAAGGACTTTTTATCATTCTTCCGAATTTAACATGTTTTTTTAGGAAAAAAAATCGGCATTTCATACTTGTACACCTGGTAGGTATTACGGCGAATTACAAAATTTATGTTCGGTACAACAAGGACTGTGCTTATTTAATTTTAATTTTCTTTAGCTCTATTTCTAATTAAATTATAGTGGAAGAAAACAAGTTATTATGTAAATAAGTATTTGCGCTTGTTTACGCGATTTTCTTCTGCACTTTCGTTTGGAAGATAACCCAACCAAACCAGCGTTATACTCGTATAAGTAAAGAATGTTTGCAAACAGTGCATTTCTTCGTTTTTAGTGTTCCGTACGGAACCCTTATAAGATGACTTCGGTGTCTGTCTGTCTGTCACACCCGATTTTCTCCGAAACTATTTGACACAGAAAGATGAAAATTGGTAATAATATAGGAATTGATGGCCTCATCAGAGCCATGTAGTTTTGAAAGTTAAATTTTGCCATAAGGGGTTAGTTTTGGGAGGTGAAATCGGAAGTGAAAAAATTTTACTAGGTCATCGAGTGTGGTGTCAAATGAAAGCTTGTGAAAACACGAGTAAAATATATATATATATATATATATATATATATATATATATATATATATATATATATTTATATATATATATATATATATATATATATATATATATATATATATATATATATATATATATATATATATATATATAATGTAATACTTGCGCGCACTTTTCTTTGTATTATTTTTAAAAAATCGCGAAAAATCGCTGTCCCCCGCCTTATCTCGAAAAGTTATTAAAAAATTTTGAAAAAATTCTGGAATTTTCTCCACGGGGTGTAGATTGAACGAAAATTATCACGAGTGCATTATCTTTAATAATTTATCTGGTATATAAAAAAAAAACAAAAATTTCAAGGACATCAGATTTCAGTAAAGATTGGAAACAAACTTTGTTGAACACTCATTTGGGGTGTGTTTTGTGAAGTCACTGATCATTTTATACCTCTGTAACAAAATTTTTTATTTTAAAAGCAATCAACTAATTGCCCAAGTTCAACTTGCTCTTGACCGGTTATTTAATTTTAAAATGTACTATACACTAAAATGATATAACTCAATCAAATCTTAGTTTACGTGTAGCCAGGGTGCTATTTGCCAACTTTCTGTTTAAATTTCGTATTAACGCTAGTACTGAATTGCTTAAATTGAAGCTACAATTTGCAAATAGCCCCTACACGACCAGATTTTATAATCTATAAAAGAAAAAATGGACCCGAAACGCTTATCAGGCTCTAACGAAAAGTAAAGTTGGAATTTTTTTTTCTCTCTCATATGTTTACCTAACAAATACATGGCAGAGAAGAATTCTTCAACGATACAGTTGTATTTATTGTTTTTTATTTTAGACATCATCGTGTCATCCAACAAGAATTGGGCCACCCTGGATACTACTTGCTTGGTTTAATGAATATTCTTACGTGTTTTTTGACTATTTTGTCGGCATATTCTGTAAGTTTTAGTACTAGGGGATATTACCAGTGATGTAGCAGGTTTCCTTTTCTTAAATTTACCTAAGTAGTTATAAAGGAAAACTGGTGGGGCTATATATATATATATATATATATATATATATATATATATATATATATATATATATATATATATATATATATATATATATATATAGAGCCTTAAAAATAATACTAATGCTGCTTGTAACTCTTTACCTGAGATATCTGTGGATATTGTAACTCGATGAATTCACAACTTTCGGTAATGGCTCGAACTGTGTGAGCCTTGTGGATCCTGCCATTCTTGTGCAACAGCAAACTTTTGGATTACCATTTTAGGCATTTTTCCATAAACTTTTTTAATTCTGGATCCACCTATCTATCTACTAACCTGTTTTCCTATATATATATATATATATATATATATATATATATATATATATATATATATATATATATATATATATATATATACAGGGTTACAGGGAAAGTCGTCCTAGATAATTAAGGACGTTATAGTTTGGGTAGTTTCTGACCGATTTGACTCTATGACATGATGTCCTAAACTTAACCGTTTTCGAGATATTGTTTAAAGATTTTCTAAAAAAAAACATGTTTTTTTTGCTTTTATATCGATTTTTTTTTTATTAGAGGTTCTCGAGTGCGATTTTTTGGTTATTTTTAGTTAGTCTGTATGTCAAGTATCAAAAATCATCAAAAAAATTTGAACTAGTTACTAACAGTTTCAAATGGCGGCTTGTTAATGTTTCTAAATTACGAATTTTTTACCAAGTGTTTCCTACTTTAAATCAATAAAGAGAAAAAAAAAATGTATGGAAGTTATTCTGCAAATTATTTTAAAAACTTTTACGACTTTTTAGCTATCTAAAACGGTATAATATCTACTGGATCTATTGAAAATTCTAAGAAAATGAGATTTCAATAGGCCCAAATGTAGAGTAACATAATAATAGAATTTAGATACTACCAATTTTATGGAACTTATCGAAGACTACGAGAAACTGATTCCGTACAAAGACGGCGGACTGACATGGGACGACCACGTATCTTTGACGAAGACGAAGAAAACGAAATACGACGTCTCTTTGAGGTGGACCCAAGCACATCTACAAATGTTGTCGCACAACAGCTTGGTATTTCGCAGTGGAAGGTATGGTTTGTAATGCATACTCTTGGGCAACACCCTTACCACTATACGCCCGTGCAAGTCATTGAAGAAGGGGATCCGTTGCGAGGATTAGAATTCTGCAGATTTATGCTCAATACCGATGTCGAAGATGCATCTTTTTTTAAGAAAATACTATGGACTGACGATTGAAATTCGACAAAGACGGTCTTACAAACTACCACAATGCCCACTGTTGGGCTTCTAAAGAGGAAGGCAACCCAAAAAAAAAAGAACGAAAGGATCACAAACAAGATTCAGCTTAAATGTGTGGATGGGTATAATTTCAAATTATTTGGTTGGGCCATTCTTCCTGCCAGATAATTTGAATGGCGAGGAATACGACAATTTTTTGCGGAACGATTTACCTAATTTGATGGAAGACCTACCTATTGGTTTGAGACAAAACATGTACTTTCAACACGATGGCTGCCCAGCTCACTACAGAGGAAGTGTTTGTGCATGGCTCAATGACAATTATCTCAACAAATGGATTGGAAGAAGCGGACCCATACCTTGGCCGGCGAGAAGCCCAGACCTAACAGCGATGGATTTTTATGTGTGGGGTCACATGAAAAGTCGCGTATACGACCAGATGACTCCTATCGAAAACGTGGATGTCCTAAGACAAAAAATAATTGATGCGGCTGACGAAATGAGGCGGCACCTCACAACCAGCGTTGTGAAAAGTAATTTAAGAAAAAGAATGAGAATTTGTGTTAGAAATAGGGGCGACCATATAAAACATGAATTATAATTAATAAAAAATATTAAATTGCAAGGTTTTTTGTTTTATTTGTGTATTTTTCGTATTTTCACCTAGAACTAAAAATTTACCTTTTGCTACCCGAGCCCCCTTTAGGTGTCATTCTGTGTACAGTTTTCCTATTAAACTCCTAGTATTATACCTTTTTTGATAGCTAAAAAGACGTAAAAGTTTTTAAAATAATTTGCAGAATAACTTCCATACATTTTTTTTTCTCTTTATTGATTTAAAGTAGGAAACACTTGGTAAAAATTCGTAATTTAGAAACATTAACAAGCCGCCATTTGAAACTGTTAGTAACTAGTTCAAATTTTTTGATGATTTTTGATACTTGACATACAGACTAACTAAAAATAACCAAAAAATCGCACTCGAGAACCTCTAATAAAAAAAATCGATATAAAAGCAAAAAAACATGTTTTTTTTAGAAAATCTTTAAACTCCAATATCTCGAAAACGGTTAAGTTTAGGACATCATGTCATAGAGTCAAATCGGTCAGAGACGACCTAAACTATAACATCCTTAGTTATCTAGGACGACTTTCCTTGTAACCCTGATATATATATATATATATATATATATATATATATATATATATATATATATATATATATATATATATATATATATATATATATATATATATATATATATATATATATATATATATATATATATATATATATATAAAATAATAATAATAATAAAAGAAAAAGTCATCATTGTCCCCCTCATTATATGAGTCACAGGCCTTACACCAATAACATTCACACCACACTTGTTACAATTGGGACTCAACACAAACATACACAAAAACATTCAGAAGTCAGTGATTTTGAAAACATGTAACATTGTCAGGTTATTCCTTAATACACAATGGTAATAGCGTTTTGTGCTGACTTGGCTTGGGCCCGTCATGAAACCACATTGACTAAATGTGAGAAAGAAGAAATTTTTTGTATAATAATAATAATAATAATCTTTATTGTCCATTTTGCAATAGCTTTAGACAGGGTTAAGACTTAAATTTAGTCCTAAACTACATACATATATAAAATTATCAGTTAATTACATACAACAAGTATAGGTCAGATAAACAACAATAATTGCAACTAGATGATACACAATACACATACTGAATTAATTAAAAGTGTTTCGTTTCAGAGGCGACCAAGATAATCCTTAAATTCTTGTACATTGTAAAATGCCTCTTCCAATAAAATATTCTTTAGTCTCTTTTTAAATCGATTAATGCCCAGGTTTTTCATAGACACAGGCAATAGGTTATACAGTACAATACTTTGGTAAAATGTACTATTATAGTATTTGGCAGGACCGAGCGAATGAGGTCTCTTCTAAGAGGGTATGCCGCAATCCTAGCGCCAGAAATATATTAGTTCTTCATTTTGTGCATTGTTAATAGGCTCTTATACATCTAACAAGACTGTAATGTCATAATGCGATCTTTTTTAAAATATTCTTTACATGAATCTCTAGGTTTTACATTATTAATTGCTCTCTTACACCTTTTTTGAGCACGAAAAATGCCCAGACTTCCAGGCTTATTCCCCCAGAACTGAACTCCATAAACCATCCTTGAATGGAAATATCCATAGTAAACCAGTTTCAAAACCTTTAGAGTCACTACATTTCTCAGAACACGTATAGAGAAGCATATTACATTAAGTTTTAGTTCAAGCTCTCTCAGGTGTGTTTCAAATTTAAGGTTTAAATCAACAGTTAAACCCAAGATTTTTGACTCTAAAATGGGGTTGATTTTATAATCACTTGTAAACATGTTTTCACATAGCGGTTCCGAATTTCTATTTTTGAAGACCAAGAGACAGGTTTTATCAACATTAAGCTTTAGCTTGTTTGCAGCGAACCAGTTAGTTAATTCATTTATACAATCTTTGGTCGCTATCTGCAATTTTTCGGGATTGTCGTCACTCAAGAGACAAGTTGTGTCGTCAGCATACATTACAACTTTTGCCTTGATATGTTTAGGAAGATCATTTGTATAAATACTGAATAACAAAGGCCCAAGCACAGATCCCTGAGGAACCCCAGCAGTCACATCCCCAAGATTCATAGCGATTCCCGTCAGTAAGAATTGAAACATATTGTTTTCGATCAGACAAATAAGAACAAAACCAAGTCAGGGCTACGCCTCTCATGCCATATTTCTCGAGTTTCTGTATGTATTATGAGTATATTATGATCTACTACATCAAAAGCTTTTGATAAATCACATTGCACAATGATACAATACTTTCCCTGGTTTCGCACACCATAAACATAATTTAAAATTTCAAAAAGGGCACTCTCTGTTGATACATTGGATCTAAATCCATTTTGAGAAGGAGTCATCAAATTACTCTTTTCTAAGAATTTTTTTAAACGAGTATGTACAGTCTTTTCCATGATCTTCGTAATAACATTAGCTAATGAAATTGGACGATGCCTATTTCCTTATGTAGTCCTTTATTTATTTATATATATATATATATATATATATATATATATATATATATATATGTTTTGACGAATGTTCTCACGGGTGTGAAATGTAGTAGTGGTTTTTCGGGGTATCCCGCGTAAGACACCGACCAGTGATCAACGCTTTGAAAAAGATGGATGAGATTCCATCGAAACGTCAGCGAAACCGTCCATCAAGGGACCTTAAGCTAACACGGGATACCCGAAAAACCCACTACTACATATATATATATATATATATATATATATATATATATATATATATATATATATATATATATATATATATATATATATATAGGGATAGCCCTTAGGATTACAGAATGAATAAAAAGGTCTTAAAGATCTTAGTAACTGTAAATGTCACACATTCAACACCAAGACACCGACCAGTGATCAACGCTTTGAAAAAGATGGATGAGATTCTATCGAAACGTCAGCGAAACCGTCCATCAAGGGACTTTAAGCTAACACGGGATACCCAAAAAACGACTACTACATATATAAACTCCTGGACAAAATTAATGCAACAATCTGAAAATTAATTTATCTTTTTCTTAATGTCAGTTTTAAAGTTTATCGAGTATTTGAATAGTAGGCTATGCATATTTTATTTCGTTGTTCACGACAGGAGTCATCAAATTATTCTTTTCTAAGAATTTTTTTAAACGAGTATGTACAGTTTTTCCATGATCTTCGTAATAACATTAGCTAATGAAATTGGACGATGCCTATTTCCTTATGTAGTCCTTTATTTATTTATTTATATATATATATATATATATATATATATATATATATATATATATATATGTTTTGACGAATGTTCTCACGGGTGTGAAATGTAGTAGTGGTTTTTCGGGGTATCCCGCGTAAGACACCGACCAGTGATCAACGCTTTGAAAAAGATGGATGAGATTCCATCGAAACGTCAGCGAAACCGTCCATCAAGGGACCTTAAGCTAACACGGGATACCCGAAAAACCACTACTACATATATATATATATATATATATATATATATATATATATATATATATATATATATATATATATATATATATAGGGATAGCCCTTAGGATTACAGAATGAATAAAAAGGTCTTAAAGATCTTAGTAACTGTAAATGTCACACATTCAACACCAAGACACCGACCAGTGATCAACGCTTTGAAAAAGATGGATGAGATTCTATCGAAACGTCAGCGAAATCGTCCATCAAGGGACTTTAAGCTAACACGGGATACCCAAAAAACCACTACTACATATATAAACTCCTGGACAAAATTAATGCAACAATCTGAAAATTAATTTATCTTTTTCTTATGTCAGTTTTAAAGTTTATCGAGTATTTGAATAGTAGGCTATGCATATTTTATTTCGTTGTTCATGACAGAAATCAAAACAATTCGTTTAGATTTACAGTTTTAAAGAATTTTTTAGAAGATAAACAATTTTCTGTAATAATGCGATAGATTTTCTTTAAAAGTAAGCTTATAAATTGTTCCCTTTTTCAAAGTAATACGTTTTTTGTGGTAGACTTTTTTATTTTTGACCCAAATTTGTTAGGCAAACATCGTTCCACAATAAGTCGTATGGTAAGACGCTTGAATGAAGTAGGAACTTATTCTAGAAGGCTAGGGTAAGGGCGAAAACGATGCACTAGCGACCTAGATGAACGTTTTATAAGACAATATGCTTTAAGAAACAGGACTGTCACTAGTTCTATAATAAGAAACGAACTCGAAGCTGTTCGCAATGTCACAATTTCTTCTAAAACAGTTAGAAGACGGTGAAATAAAGCTGGATTAAACAGTAGAAGACCAGCCACTGCGCCCTTGCTTACTAGAGAGAACAGAGTTGCCAGGTTACGTTTTGCTCGAAATCACGAAAACTAGTCTGTGGATGATTGAAAACAAGTTTTCTTCACAGATGAAACTAGGGTTAGTCTAAAACATCCAGATGGTCGTAAGCGAGTATGGCGAGACAAGGAGAGAGGTTTGCTCCTTGCAATATTTCTGCAAGGATTCCATTCGGCGGTGGCTCTGTTATGTTCTGGGGTGGCATCTGCTTTGATGCTCGCACAGAGTTAGTTTCTATCCGTACGAGATCCATGAATGCTGACTACTATCTTGAGAATATTGTAATAGAACATGTGATGCCTTTCGGTCATTTTGTGGGGCCCAATTTCCTGTTTATGCAAGACAACGCTCGACCTCACGTGGCTAGGGAGGTACTCAATTATCTTAATCAAGTTGATATACCGATTATGCAATGGCTACCAAAAAGCCCGGATCTGAATCCGATAGAACATATATGGGATCACTTTAAGAAAAATGTGAAACGTCATATACCTGCACCTAGAAACCTGAGGGATCTTGAAAATACAGTTATCACAGAACGAGAGCAAATTCCTCAAGATTTTATCCAAAATTTAATTAGAAGCATGCCTAGGCGCATAAACGCTGTCATTCGAAGTAGAGGAGGCAACACACGCTACTAGTGTCCCAGTTACACCATTAATTTTGCTACTATTTTGTTATTAGGTCCTAAGAATAATTTTACTTCGAATCTTATAGAGAAATTTGGTAGCTAATTCACTTTTAAAGTATCCGAATAAGTTTTTTCTAACTTTTAGTGTAACCAATGTCCATAAAAAAATTATTAAAATTAATTCATTATAGAGATTTGTATGATTTAATATATTGTTGTGTTAATTTTGTCCAGGAGTATATATATATATATATATATATATATATATATATATATATATATATATATATATATATATATATATATATATAGAAGAGGAAGGTCAGTAAAAGGGCTTACTGGTAACAACCAAGAGGGTTTTTTTTTTCACTTAGGGATAGCCCTTAGGATTACAGAATGAACAAAAAGGTCTTAAAGATCTTAGTAACTGTGGTTTTATTCTAAAATCGAGCTTTCGATGCCAATTTGGAGATCTTCTTCAGGACCTAAGAGACACAGAAAGAATCCTCATCAGGCAAAGAGCCAATTGAAAGAATATATCATATTTCAGCAAGAAAAAATTAGTTATTGAATTAGAAGGATTACTTACTTAATAATTACAGTTGGCCCTCTGTCAAAGGAGAAAACGATCTATGCCGTCGAAGGAAATAAAATATTGACATATGATTTTTAAAAATAATAAAATAACTCTCGTCGTAAATTCACAACAATTAACATAAGTTTGTCAATTAAAATTAATTTTAAATTAACTAAAAACTCATAGTCAGGAATTTTTAAAATTTAAAAGTTACAATACTTTTTGTCCCAGCTGACACGTGCTCGGCCGTTTTGAAATAATCTAGTAATTTTAATTTGTAAAGTTGTCAATGCTGCCGAAAGCTAAAACTTACGTGTTGAAAAATTATTAACAAAAGGTCAAAATAAGATCGTTTAAACAGATGAAAAATAAAGGAGAATTAGAAAAATGGAAAATTTATGCGTTATTAAAATTTAAAGAATGATTCCTACACCAGAGATTCTATCAATTGGCTTTTTGCCTGATGAGAATTCTTTCTGTGTCTCCCAGGTCCTGAAGAAGATGTACGAATTGGCATCGAATGCTAGATTCTAGAATAAAACTAAGGTTACTAAGAACTTTAAGACCTTTTGGTGCACTTTGTAATCCTAAGGGCTATCCCTAAGTGAAAAAAAACCCTCTATATATATATACATATATATATATATATATATATATATATATATATATATATATATATATATATATATATATATATATGTATATATATATATATATATATATATATATATATATATATATATATATATATATATACATATACAGGATGTTATGAAAATAAATTAATATATTTAAATGGATGACTCCTACAATCGCGTATCATACTTATTTTTATTAATTATGAACATTGTTGAAAATTATGTAATTGTAAAAATGCACTCGTAGAGCTGAGTTGAGCGTTAGAATTCCAGAATGAAAAAGGAAGTTTTAATAGTGAATTAAAGGGAGACGACGGACACCCACGACACTTATCAGTAACATGCCAAAGACGTATTACATGTTTTTTTCTGGAAATATTTTGCAAAAATAAATTTTCCGTGAAATATTGCAGATAGGTAATGTCCCAATTGCCCGAAATGATTCATTGATGTTGCTGAAGATTAGTTTTTTATAACGGTTTGTTCAATTAAATAAAAACAGTGACCTGAAATTTTAACCAACATGTATTGTATTTAATGCATTGTTTAATTGGAAATTTTTTAATCCTTAAGAAGAAATAAGTTGTTTGTACTTATTTTGAAGCTGGCGATTAATAAATGGTAAAAGAAAAAATGAACTAGATTTCATAATCAGTAACAGGAAAGACATTATCTAAGACCTAAGTGTCCTAGATAGATGTTCATTTGGGAGCGACCATCGCATTGTGAGAGCAAAAGTGTTTATTAACATTGAGCAAGAAAGAAACAACACGATTCTTAAAAGGAAACATAAGAATGGACAACCTCGCAGGATGTGGATTCCTACAGAAGAGAGATCGCAAGCTGCTTGGAACACAGTGAAGATACGCAGTTCATGACATATTTGAAAACATCAAAAATAGTATGGAAAATGCTATTCACAAAACTTGCCCACAACAACAAAAGAAGAGAAATTAAATCAAAGAATAAAACAGCTAATTCAGTAAATCAACAGTTGGAAGCGCTTGCTGAGTGTCGTATTGATCATCGATATTCCAATATATGTAAGTAAAAATATATATGAAAATGCCACCGATTATGTTAAAACACAAATTAATCAATCCACCAGCAAATTTCAAATCGAAAGAGGAGTGCGGCAGGATGATACGCTCTCTCCCAAGCTCTTCGTAACAGTTATAGAAAGTATTTTAAAATCAATAAACAGGAACAGAATGGGACTTAACATTGACGGTGAAAAGTTAAATCATCTCTGTTTCGCCGACCACATTGTCTTAATAACACACAAGAAGCACAAACTATGCTACACATGCTTCAGGAAGTTTCAGGAAAGGTTGGTTTAAAAATCAATCTATCTAAGACCCAGTTTATGACAAATCTTGTATTAACCGACACTATAAAACTGAATAACGTAGAGATAGAGCAAGTGCACCAATATAAATACCTGGGATATGAAATCAGCATAGGACGCGATAACAAAATACATGAAATTCAGCGGCGAATAAGTCTCTCCTGGGCTGCATATGGCAAACTGGCCTATATATTCAAATCTAACCTTCCTATGTGTTTAAAAAGAAAAGTATTTGACAGATGCATACTTCCCGTTTTTACGTACGGAGCCGATACTCTCACAATGACGAAGGAAAATATCAATAAATTATGTGTCATGCAACGAAAGATCGAGAAATCAATATTAGGCGTTACTCTTAAAGATCACATCCCAAAATACATTATCAGGAGGAGATGGGGGTACAAGACGGATGGACAAAGAAAATCATAGAGTGGCAACCAAGATCCGAAGCCTATCGGAGTAGAGGTAGACCACCAAGTCGGTCGATGATTTGAAAAGAGGGGCTGGCAATTGGGTACAAGCGGCCCAGAACAGAAAAAAGTGACAAGACTTGAGGGAGGTTTCGTCCAGCAATGGACAGTTTAAGCTGATGATGATAATGATGAATAATAAAATCGTCAACTGATTCCAATTATAAATGCGTTATCAGTAAGTAATTTTGAATTAAAAATCTTGTCAAAGTTTGAGACCTCTATAAGTTAGTTTTACGTGGTATTATCGGGGGGGGGGGGACACTATTTATCAATATTTTCTCTCCAATTGCTTTTGTTACAGGTATATACTAGCTTAACTATATTAAGCGATTTTCATAACACCCTGTAAATGCATAATATGTAATATATGCATGTACATGTGTATTTAAAACACTAAATTTATATTTTAGCCTTTTGGACTACTGTTGGCATTTAGTTTCATGATATCGTTCTTTTCTACAATCTTCTTTATAGCACACAAAGGACAAAACTACCAAAACCGAGTAAGTTTTTTTGTTCGAATTTTTTAAATGTTTCGATATATTTGTTAATATGGGAAAACTTAAGTAAATCAATAACATTTAAAAAAATATATATCGGTGCAATAAATCCTCTGTCCACAAAGAAATCGTAGCTACAGTAAAATTGTTAAAATCATTATCAGGTTAGTTCAACTGGTAAAAAATTTAAAGCGTCATTTAAAGTAAAAGAAATAATACAGTCTATGAATCCTCGAATTAGTTCATCAAAAAACCGTTTCAAATATCTCATGGGTAAAGGATTGATTGCAAGAAAAATTAGTTATAAAGGAAAATACCTAGAAAATGTCTCCAACCTATCGGTATGGATCGAAATGACAACATTTAAACTCCAAAACTGTTGGCGCATTGGTATAACAATCAAAAATAAACGAAAAAATCGTAATTCTTAGAAGTTACCAAAGTGTTGTGTTCTTCGCATTTGCTGAACCATCCCAGGACGCGTTTCGCCGTATCACGGCTCATCAGCTGGGCTAGGTTCAGCAAATACGAGAACACACTTTTAGTCCTTTATCCAAGAAACTAACGGAAAACTATATAAACAAATAGATGCTTTTACTGCACTCTACCGGCGACTTACTAAGTCATTCAAGCAGAGCTGCCAACACGGTTGGCAATTTATTTGCAGAAGCGCACCTTTTCTTAAGCTTACTGCTCGAAGGCATCGATGGTGCATTGGTATAATAATCAAAAATAAACTTAGTAAGTCGCCGGTAGAGTGCAGTAAAAGCATCTATTTGTTATAGTTTTCCGTTAGTTTCTTGGATAAAGGACTAAAAGTGTGTTCTCGTATTTGCTGAACCTAGCCCAGCTGATGAGCCGTGATACGGCGAAACGCGTCCTGGGATGGTTCAGCAAATGCGAAGAACACAACACTTTGGTAACTTCTAAGAATTACGATTTTTTCGTTTATTTTGGATTGTTATACCAATGCGCCATCTATGCCTTCGAGCAGCAAGCTTGAAAAAGGTGCGCTTCTGCAAATAAATTGCCAACCGTGTTGGCAGCTCTGCTTGAATGACTTAGTAAGTCGCCGGTAGAGTGCAGTAAAAGCATCTATTTGTTATAGTTTTCCAAAACTGTTGTTGTTAAAGGCACGTAAAAGAAAAATTAATACCTTTAAAGGCTGTCACGGTGAAAATCCAAAATAATAACACAATAGGATACTTAGGCGCATTTGTAGCGCCATTGGCCGAAAATTTAACACTAAGGCATCAAAGAAACCAAAATTTTTCCATGTAAGAAACGTCAACTGCCGGATGATGTTCGAGCAAGAGTCCGTCCCTCGGAAATAATGTAATGCAATATATATCAAAGCTTATATGCAAAAATGTAATGTATCAACTATGTAAAAAATCAACTACTGGTATAAAAGATATCAGAAGTGTTGTGAATCATTTTAATCATCATTTTTCATTTAAAAATTAAACAATTATATCATATACCTCTCAGACATGGACTGCAAGTTTTCACGGTTTCGGTTAGATGATGAATAATGGTTCGTCGAATTAGATTCTGTCAAACTGGAGTAAATTTTCCGAAGTTTCGGCTACGATTGCACGCCAGCTTATTTAGAAATTCTTATATTGTTCAAGACCGGAATATTGAATTAGCTCGAAACAGTAAGACTCAGGTATTTAAACCTAAGGGGTGTTCATCGAGCCGTTATTCGGTGTAATAATCGTTTTCTACATATGAATCAAACTATAACCTTAATCTCTATTAACGTTGTTAGAGATTTTGAATATTTTAATTGATTCTCTAAACTTTTGTTTATAAAAATTAATTGGTTGATGCAAAAACTTTGATTTCTCTTATATTGATGTAAATTGTTGATGTTCAGTTAGAGTTGATTGTGCAATTTGTTGCTTTTCGATACATCTTTGTTGCTCTTTAATTCCAGATGATATTTATCTTTCGGTTTCTCCCACATACACCGCACCACATAAATATGAAATATTATGGACTCCTTTAGTTTGTTCTCAAGCACTGTCTAATTTTCTTACAATTGTTGATGCTTGTGGGAATGTTAGATATTTTCAGACATTTAGCTATTTTGTATGTAGTACAGCGTTTCTCAACCTACGGGGAGAGCCCCACTAGGAGGGCGTGATTACACTATTGGGGGGGCGCGAGCGTATTGAAAAGAAATTATTATTAAGAACATTCATTAAAAATATTTAATATAATTTACTGAAAGAATAGCAAAACAAAATACATTCTGACATAATAAAAAATAAAATACACATTACACTGATATAATACACCTATAAATAGGATTGTATTAGTACCGCACAATGTATTTACCTAATAATTAACATATCAATACTAAATTAAAAACTAAATTGAAAAAAAAAAAGTTTAATAATTATTAGTGACTCCTTTGGGCCTGTTTCGCAGAGCAAAGATTTTCGAAGGATTTTAATATTAGAAATAGACACTCTGAGTTCTTTTTTTATATTTAGTTGAGATCTATATTTTGTTTTCAAAGCAGCCACATTTCTGCTCCACAATTCAAATTTTCTACAAAAAGCATTAATTTTATCATTTGTATCGAATATATGTGTATTTGTTCCTTGGAGCTGAAGATTTAAGGTATTTAGTTTCTCAAATATATCGACCAAGTAGCTCAATTTCATCACAAATAAACTATCTCGGAACTTTTCCTTTTCTAGAAAAATGACGATTTCATTTTTTAATTCATAAACAGCTTGCAAACATTTCCCACGTGATAACCATCTTGTCTCGCAATAAAATAGTAACGCTGAATGTTCGGCACCCATGTCTTTACAAAGTGCTGAAAAAATTCTAGATTTTAGGGGTCTCATTTTAATATAATTTACTACGGTTACAACTGTAGTGAGCACAATATTCAGAGCAGGACTCATTTCTTTGGAAGCCAGAGCTTCCCTGTGGATCATACAATGTGTCCACATATACAGTGGAGATTTTTGTTTAACAAGTGCTTGCACACTTTAAAATCTTCCCGACACTGAATGAGCACCATCGGTATATATTCCGACGCAATTTTTGTACTTCATATTTGCCTCTTTATAAAATCATTGAAGATAGCAAATAATACGAGTGATGTTGCTTTGAGTTCTATTGGTTTGTAAAAAAATAGTTCTTCTACTGCTGACATACCATCATAAAATCGAACATAGGCAATGAAATAAGCATCTTTATTGCTATCTGTTGCCTCATCAAGCTGAATTGACAACAATTTGTCACGCAACTTCCCGAAAAGCTCAAGCTGTACATCTTCAGCTATATCACCAATTCGACGGGCAACAGTATCATTTGATATAGGTATGGATAGCAATTGTTTGGCAAAATTATCTCCAAATATAGTTTCTACAATCTCAATTGCTGCAGGCAAAACAAGCTCTTCCCCAATGGTGTAAGGCTTTTTACATCTGGCTATTTTATATGAAACTTCGTAAGAGGCAAGTAAAGCTTTTTTATTGACAGACAAAGTTTTTTTAAAAAAAGGAATTCTGCTTTACATATGATTTTAATTTTAATTCGAAAAATTCTCGGGATTTGTTAAGGTACTCACTATGAAGCGTTTCCAAATGTCGTTTAAGTTTATTTGGTTTCGTGCTCTCTGCTGCATAAATTTTTGATCAAATAACACACAGGGGCCTTTCTTCTTCATTTACTTCAGTACTGGTAAACCCTAAATTTAAGTATTCCCGTCTGTGGTCTTGTTGTTGCTTGACTATCGTCTAATGCTCGCTTACGCCCACTTAAAAATTTGTTCATGATTCTATATTAATTTACTGCCGTGAATACTTAATACCTTGAATTTCAATTAGCACGTAAATTAAAATATACACATTCACGATAAATCCGATAGCAGTAGAAAGATCAACTCGATTGAGACGGGCTGTAATTGGACGAGGTGCAGCATTTACACACTTTTGGGCAGACTTTCCGAATGTTCGAGACAACTCGAAACTTCTCGCGAAGCCGCTACCGATATGGTGGACATGACAGACAGCAATAGAGAGGCATCGATTCTAGTTTTGTTAACGCAGCAGATATGTGTTGCCAAATATGAATAAATTTCCTTATTCTCGGTAGTTTGTAAAGTTTGAAATTAAAGTCATAGTGTAGCTTTAATCAACGAATTAGAAACAAACTTCTCGCTTGTCCCAACAATTCCAGGTCCTTTTGGGCAGTCGCTAAGGCAGTTAGTCAAAATTTTACCAAATCCACCATACCACCACTCACACGGCCAGATAATTCCATTGCAACCACACCTGTTGAGAGAGCGAACTTGTTGGCTGAACTCTTTGCTTCATATTCTACTGTCGATTTCCAAGGAAAAAACACCACCTACTATTCCCATATTGCAGTCAAGGATGCCCGATGTTGTCTTCAGACAGCGCATCATAAAGCGTATTTTAATGAAGCTAGACACCAAGAAGGCTTCTGGCGCTGACGGAATACCTGCCATAGTTCTCAAAAACTGTGCAAGGGAACTAACACCAGTTTTCTGTAGACTTTTTAACCTATCCTACAGAAAGGGAATATTTCCGTCCTGCTGGAAATGTGCCACGGTTCAGCCGATACCTAAAAAAGGTAAGAAGACCTTGCCAAATAACTACCGACCAGTTGCACTGCTTTCAATAATATCGAAAGTTATGGAAAAGGTTATCAATGAGCATCTTCTAAAATATCTTGAACGATTCAATATTATTAGCGATCACCAATATGGTTTTCGTAAACATAGATCAACAGGAGATCTTCTGACTTATGTAACACATGTTTGGAACAACACAATTGAACACTTTGGAGAATCTCGAGCGGTTGCTCTTGACATATCCAAGGCATTCGACCGTGTTTGGCACGATGGACTGTTGGCTAAGTTACGCTCTTATGGTATGTCTGAAAGGTTCTGTTTGTGGCTCTCATGTTTCCTCAGAGAGCGTTCTTTACGAGTGGCGGTGGACGGATTTCTTTCTAACACCCTCACTATCAACGCCGGTGTGCCCCAGGGCTCCATACTGTCTCCTACTCTCTTTCTCATTTACATTAACGATCTGCTGGAAAAGACCGGGAATCCAATCTATAGCTTTGCAGATGACAGTACGATTGTCTCTTCATTCACCTTGAACGCTCGGACATCGGCTGCTCAGGCGAATATCCGCAGACAGCAGGAGGTCGTTCAACTTAACAAAGACCTGGAAGAAATTCTGTCTTGGGGTGACAGTAACCAAGTGGAATTTAACGCTACAAAAACCCAAGCGGCAGTTTTTTCTAAAAAAGTTAACGTTGCTGAACTCGACATAGTTATGTCGGGGCACTCCATTCCCCTAGCATCGTCGCTCAATTTGTTGGGCGTTAGTTTGGGAGCAAATATGTCTTGGCATGAACATGTTGCAGGCATAGCAAGGAGAGCTTCTCAAAAGTTGGGAATATTATTTAGAACCAGAAAGCTTTACACCCCACAGCAACTGTTAATTCTTTACAAAGCCCAAATTCGACCAACTATGGAATACTGCTCCCACGTTTGGGGCTCCGCTCCGAAACATACACTGCATTTGTTGGATTCTGTTCAGAGAAGAGCGGTCCGTCTGATTGGGGACCCGGAATTGACCGGCGGCCTTGATTCGCTGGAACATCGAAGAACGGTTGGCGACTTGAGTCTGTTCTACAAGTATTTTCATGGAAAGTGTTCGAAGGATGTAGCCCGCTTAATTCCTCCCAAAGCGGTGCATGTTAGAAATACACGTCGCGCTGGTGCTTCCCATCGGTATGAGGTTCAGCTTGTTACTCCGCGTACAACGCTTTTCAAGCAATCTTTTATATGGAGAACGTCATCCCTTTGGAATAATTTGCCCAGCGCTGTGTTTCCCACCGAGTACAATTTACAGCGATTCAAGAACAACGTGAATCGCTTTTTTCCGCACTCGTGCCGCTCCTGGAGCGCTTTAGGGACTTCCCTGCAGCACGTGTGCTAGACCCATAAAAAAAAAGCATCAAAATACTGAAAATACATTATTATTGCATGCATTGTTATTGTATAAGAGAGGGGGAGGCGCGATGAAAATTATATTTGAAAATTCGGTCGAAAATACTGAAAGGTTGAGAAACGCTGATGTAGTCCAATGTATATAAGATAAAACTGCACTATCGACCGGTGGACCTTCATTACCATCTTGTCTGGGAGTCGGTTTTTAACGTGGTTGATGACAGTATGGTGGTCCGAGTTAGCATTCAGATATCTATGAGTATGAGTTCGCTTTCTCTTTGCCGTTTTTCTGCTGACTGATATAAGTGAAATTCCTTGGAACGAGGTGAGCCGGCATGTTTTCACTCATCCAATTGTTCCTGTATCTCTAGATGATAGTATTGGACACACGTTTCATACATAGTTTACCATTCGATCAACAAAAGTTAGATAAATCCTCTTCTAAACGGCTACAAATCAACTTGGATGTTGTGACGCTTAAATGTTTTTGGTCGGTGTTGAAACATTTAGGAATCCATTCAGTTAATAATTTTCAACCAAATCAGAAGAGACAGCCTGAAAAATACGTTCGTAAGACATGTTCAGAGTCTCTGCTATACGTTTCAACTCGCCTAATGTCCAAAATCATTTCATTCTCAGCCTCAATATTCTCTCGACTAGACACAGAGTCTTCCAGCAAGGTATTCAACACTGATGCTGGCTCTTCCTCTCTTGAAATCCACAACCCAATTTTTGATAATGACGTACGAAAGACATTGTTCCTACAATGTGTTAAGCACATCGTCGAAAATTTGATTAGAGGACAGTTCTTTCAAGAAGAGATCTTTTACATCGATCGATATTCGATTTTACTAAATTCATAATTTTTATTGGTCATATCTTTTGAAAAATTCATTATGAATAGCACAAAATCCTGACCACCAAAAGTTGTGTACGTATTTAGTAAACATCATACTACTGTCTATTGATTTTGATAATGAGAAGTAGTTTAGGTTAACTAGTTTTGAACATTTCTAATTTCGGATGGTTGTAGCTTCTACTTGATGGAAATTCATTATAAATATATAATAAAAGACTGTTTTTAGTCAATTTCCACTGGTTTATTTATAATTGTGATGACGCGTTTCGCTGTCGATGCAGCTTTTTCGGATCTACATTAAATACTGTTAAGTTAGGTTTAATGTTTACAATTTTATATTGTTTCTTAATTATAATATTATACCTATTTAAATTATATTGATAGTATTGGAAAACTTACACGGACATGGTATTAGGAGAATAAATTCAATAATGGTGAATTGTTTAAATCAACCTGGTCGTTGAGCAAAGTACCTTTAGTCCTTAATCGATTTATTTGCATTGTCTCTAAAAGGTTTAGTTTTAAACATTTTTGATGGGTATGTAAAATTTTGAGATTCTTATTAAAGGTGTGATTCTCTATTAAAAGATGATTAGCATATGTTGAATTAGACTTTCTATGGATGAAGCTTTTTTCGTGTTCTGTAATTCTTTGTATAAATGTACGTCCAGTTTGTCCTATGTATGCTTTAGGACATGACGCACATGTTAATTGATATACCCCTGATTTATTATCTTTATTGATTTGAGGTTTGTAGTTTTTGTGATATTTCCCTATAGTATTGTTTGTCTTGTAAGGTATGTTGATATTTTTTTGATTTAAAAATTTTCACAGTTTTTTTCTGTCGTTTGTTTGCCGAAATAGGATGCATTTTAATATGGCTTCTCTGTCCTTAAAACATGGGTATATTTATTAGATTACCTTGTTTCTAAGTTTTTTTCTAATGATGTTATCGATTAAGGTTTAATTCTTTAGTAAAATTGTATTCTGATAAGGAGATATTAGTTAGTCTGTATATAAAGCTATGATAGGCCGAGAGTTTATGATGGTTGGGGTGGTGAGAACTATTGTGAATTGTGATGTTTGTATGACAGGGTTTGTGATATATTGCTAAATCATGTTTTTTCTTGATTTTACTGATTGTTAAGTCTAGGAAGTTGATTTTCCCTTCGACTTCTTCTTCCATTGTAAAACTGATATTTCTATATAAAGAATTAATGTACCGTAAAAAGTGAGTTAATTATCTGTCCGTTTCTGTAAAGCAAACAATTATGTCGTCTAGGTATCGATACCAGTAAAGACAATTATTACTATTTTTATTATGGTTGTTAAATATCATTGTTTCAATACTGTCCATGAAAATTTCGGCAAGTAATGGGCTTAATGAACTCCCCATAATTAACCCTTCCTTACTATTGTAGAATTTATTGGTAAATGAAAAATAATTTTGTCTTAGGCAAGTTCTTAATAAATTAATTATGTTCATTTTTATAACTGCATTTACTTTGTTTTTTGTTAATAGATTCTCTATTAAAATTATTGTTTCGTCTGGGAGAACACTTGGAAATAAGTTTTTGACATCGAAAGAAACTAATTTAGAATTATCTGGTATTGTTATATTCTTAATTTTATCCACGAGTTCATGTCAGTTTTTGATATTGTATTTAGGTTCAGATTTGCTATATTTGATTGAATTAAAAAGGATGACGTCTTATATGCCGAAATTTTCATGGACAGTATTAATACAATGGTATTTAACAACCATAATAAAAATATTAATAATTATCTATACTAGTATTGATACGCAGACGATATAATTGTATGCTTTACAGGAACGGACAGACAATTAACTCACTTTTTACAGTACATTAATTCTTTACATAGCAATATCAGTTTTACAATGGAAGAAGAAGTCGAAGGGAAAATCAACTTCCTAGACTTAACAAACAGTAAAGTCAGGAAAAAAACATGAATTTGCAATATATCACAAACCCTGTCATACAGATACCAGAATTCACAATAGTTCTCACCACCCCAATCATCATAAATTTGCAGCCTATCATAGCTCTATACACAGACTAACTAATATCCCCTTATTAGAATATAATTTTACTAAAGAATGAAACTACATAAAAAAGTAGCCGTTAACAACGGTTATTCAGTTACCTTAATCGAGAACATCGTTAGGAAAAAACTTAGAAACAAGGCAATCTGAGAAATGTACCCATGTTTTTAAGGACAGAAAAACCACATTTAAATGCTTTACCTGTTTCGGCAAACCGACAGAAAAACTGGGAAAATTTTTAAATCAAAAAAATATCAACATAGCTTACAAGACAAACAATGCTATAGGGAAATATCCCAAAAACTACAAACCGCAAATCAATAAAGATAATAAATCAGAGGTATATCAATTAACATGTGGGTTATGTCCTAAAGCATACATAGGACAAATTGGACGTACATTTAAACAAAGAATTACAGAACAAGAAAAAAGTTTCATCCATAGAAGGTCTAATTCAACATATGCCAATCATCTTTTAACAGAGAATCACACGTTTAATAAGAATTTCAAAATTTTACATACTCAACAAAAATGTTTAAAATTAAACCTTTTAGAGACAATACAAATAAATCGATTAAGGACTACAGAGACTTTGCTCAACGACCTGGTAGATTTAAACAATTCACAATCAGTGAATTTATTCTCCTAATACCATGTCTGTGAGGGTTTTCCAATACTATGAACATATTTTAAATGGGTGTAATATTTTAATTAAGAAATAATATAAAATTGTAAACATTAGACCTAACTTGACAGTGTATAATGTAGATCCGAAGAAGATGCATCGGCAGCGAAACGAGTCATTACAATTATTAATAAACCAGTGGAAATTGACTAAAAACAGTCTTGTATTATATATTTATTGAATTTTTCTAGTAATAAAAACTTGAGTTATCGTCTGCACTTCAAGTGGAAAAGGATTATTTCAGTGGGTGACGGTTCGGTAAATACCTAACCGGTATAAAATCTTCGTTTGTGTTAGTTCGAACTTAATTAGTAAAGATCCCCGAGGACACTTCGTGTAATTGTGGGCGAAACATGGGAAAGTTTGAACTATGAATTCTCCTCAAACTAGAACCGTAAAAGCTTTTCCTCCATGTTAAAATATGAAGTTTTTTAATATTTTTAGAGTGCTGAGCTTCAAGAAAATCTATATAATTTAAATTGGTATACATGGGATGTTACGAATCTAAAAGATTTTCAAATATTGCTCTTAAATTCATCGAAAACAATATCAGTAGGATTTCTGCAGATATTAACCATTAATTATGAGTTGTTTAAGCAGGTAAAAATTAACCATAATATCCATATGTGAGTCGTACTATTGCAAAAAATATTTAAAAACCCGTTCAAGTGCAAGTTGGACTTGCGCAATTAGTGTTCCGTACTGTAATTGTCTGTAAAATAAAAATTTTTATTATAGAGGTATAAAATAATCAGTGATATTTTTGACAATTGAACAAAGAAAAGTGTGCGGAAGTATTACACCATATGTATTTTTGAACTCATCTTTTCACAAGCTTTTATTTGACACCCCACTCGATGATTTGGTATTTTTTTTTACTTTCGATTTTACCCCCATATATCAGATAAATGATCAAACGAAATGCACTCGTAATAATTTTAGCTCAATCTACATTGAATGATGAATATTCCAGAATTTTTTCCAAATTTTCTGGCCAGTACTTTCCGAGATCGGGGAAAGGAGAGTATTTGGCCATTTTTTAAAATAACACAAAAAAATATTACATCATATATTGGTATTGGACCTGGCAATTTTTTTTTTCACTTTCGAATCCAGCCCCCATATATCAGATAAATTATGAAACGAAATGGACTCGTCATAATTTTCGCTCAATTTACACTTCATGAAGAACATTTCAGAATTTTTTCAAAATATTTTGAACAGTACTTTCCGAGATAGGGTGGGGGGACAGGGATTTTTGGCTAATTTTTTAAAATAATACAAAGAGGGGCACGCGCAAGTATATATTTTTGAACTTGTATTTCACAAGCTTTCATTTGATGACCTAAAACTATCCCCATAAGTAAAAATTTAACTTTCAAAACTACACGGCTCTGATTGGGACATCTATTCCTATATTTGTGCCAAATTTCAGCTTTTTATGTCAAATAGTTTCGAAGAAAATCGGGTGTGACAAACGGACAGACACCAAAGTGATCTCATAAGTGGCACGTATGGAACACACAAGAAAAAAAGATAAAAGTAACGTATTTACACCATTTTTAGTGTTCCGTACGGAACACTTATAAGATCACTTCGGTGTCTGTCTGTCTGTCTGTCTGTCTGTCTGTCTGTCACACCCGATTTTGTCCGAAACTATTTGACATGAAAAGGTGAAATTTCGTAATAATATAGGAATTGATGGCCTCATCACAGCCATGTAGTTTTGAGAATTAAATTTTGACTTAAGGGGTTAGTTTTGGGGGGTGAAGTCGGAAGTGAAAAAAAAAATTTTTTCTAGGTCATCGAGTGTGGTGTCAAATGAAAGCTTGTGAAAACACGAGTAAAAAATATATATATAATATTATACTTGCGCGCACTTTTCTTTGTATTATTTTTAAAAATTCGCGAAAAATCGCTGTCCCGGGCCTTATCTCGAAAAGTACTTATAAAAAAATTTCGAAAAAATTCTGGAATATTCTCCACGGGGTGTAGATTGAACGAAAATTATCACGAGTGCATTACCTTTAATAATTTATATGGTATATAAAAAAAACAAAAATTTCAAGGTCACATGAGTACAATTTACAGCGATTCAAGAACAACGTGACTCGCTTTTTCCGCACTCGTGCCGCTCCTGGAGCGCTTTAGGGACTTCCCTGCAGCACGTGTGCTAGACCAATAAAAAAAAAAAAAAAAAAAATCAGATTTCAGTAAAGATTGGAAACAAACTTTGTTGAAAACTCATTTGGGGTGTGTTTTGTGAAGTCACTGATCATTTTATACCACCGTAACATAAATTTTGACTAAAGGGGTTTGTTATGAGGGGTGAAATCGGAAGTGAAATTTTTTTTTTTTTACTAGGTCATCGAGTGTGGTGTCAAATGAAAGCTTGTGAAAACACGAGTAAAATATATATATATATATATATATATATATATATATATATATATATATATATATATATATATATATATAATGTAATCCTTGCGCACACTTTTCTTCGTATTACTTTTAAAAAATCGCTCTCCCCTACCTTATCTCGAAAAGTACTGATCAAAAAAGTTTGAAAAAATTCTGGAATATTCTCCACGGGGTACAGATTAAACGAAAATTATCACGAGTGCATTACCTTTAATAATTTATTTGATATATAAAAAAAAAAAAATTTCAAAGTCACCAGTTTTTAGTAAAGATTGGAAACAAACTTTGTTGAAAATTCATTTGGGGTGTGTTTTGTGAAGTCACTGATCATTTTATACCACCCTAACAAAAAATTTTATTTTAAAAACAATCAACGTACGGAACACTAATTGTGCAAGTTCAACTTGCACTTGACCGGTTTTTTTTTCGGGACTAAAACGAGTTTATCATGCTTCCTAGATGACCGAATTTAATAAAATATATTATTATTTAGAATCTTTATTTTTATTATAAATAAAATGTTTATAATACGATATTATCGGTTCTTCACCAAATTTACAAAAAATTAACCTGATCTATATTTACAAAAAATTATCTTTACTCTACCTAAAATTTTGAGGTAATTCATATTTCTTGTTGAATCCGATCAGGTACTTTCCGATTTGTTAAAAGGTTAGTTTTTTCCCTAGGGTAAAATTATAAAGAAAAAATTTGTAAAAAATGAAATTGGCTATGTGAAGAAACAACTTTATATTTACTTATTGTACAACAGTAAAATTTAAAATTTTCGAAGCTGTTTTGTAACATAATTTGAGAGAGAACAACAAATTTCGTCAAAGTACATAAAACAGTGACAGTAAATTAACAACTAAGCAAGTATTTTTATATGACGTCATTTTTTGGCTACCTACTCTTAAAAACAATGGCCTCGTTGTGTTTTCAATTAATATTATTCCCCATATTCTGGATAATTATCTTATTTTTAATTACATAATTTTCCTTTCAGACAGTCAAGTTTGGCTACACTTTTGGAAATGTCATGGCTTCAATTAAACATAAATCAAGAGGTACAATATGAACAAAAAGAAAGCAAAAAACCTTTATTGCTCCACAGTACAACTGCTCTTGTTAATGAAAGTAACCAGATTAACACCAGTTTACTCTCTATAAGTTTCACGTAGCCATCAAACGAATATTCACAGTTGTGAATTTTTTCACTATATTACACACTAGCAGTGCCCGCAGCTCCGCTCGCGTGGACTTGATTCACTACCATCGTCACTGCTTATTCCTTATGTTACCTAACGTAATAAAATATCTGCCATTATTTTCCCTTATCTCCCATTATTTCTCATTATCTCCCATTATCTCTACATAATTTCCATTATCAAGGCTTATCTCTGCTCATCTCCCATTATTTCTCCTTATCTCCCATTATTTCCCCTTATCTCACCTTATCTCCCGTTATCTAGGCTTATCTCGACTTATCTGGCAATATTTCTCCTTATCTCCCATTATTTCTCCTTATCTCCCGTTATCTCACCATAACTCCCATTATCGAGACTTATCTCTGCTTATCTCCCATTATTTCTCTATCTCCCATTATTTATACTTATCTCCCATTATCTAGGCTTATATCGAATTATATACAACATATGTATAAATTTATAAAAACACGGAAATCGGATGAGAGGTTCTCAAGTGATAAGCGCACTAACGGACAGACAGACAGACAGACAGAGAGACGTTGCATTTTATAAATATTATATTCTTTGCAACATGATATTGTTCCATATTTAATGGTTTAGGCAGTGTATTGCAAAAGAACGCGCTAACGGTATGTTTTAAAAAAAGCACGTAACGCACTAACGGACAGACAGACAGACAGAGAGACGTTGCATTTTATATATATTATAGATAGATAACCTGGCCAGAGAACATATGTATGTTTTAAAAAAAAGCACGTAAATCGGATAAGTGGTTCTCCAGTGATAAGCGCACTATCGAACAGATAGACAGACAGAGAGACGTTGCATTTTATAGATATTATAGATAAAAGATTATAGATAACCTGGCCAGAGAACCAATGTATGAATTAAAAAAAAAAACACGTAAATCGGATAAGTGGTGCTCGCGTGAACACACTAATGGACAAACATACAGACAGAGAGACATTGCATTATATATATATATATATATAGATTATAGATTATAGATATTCTCTGCTACATAATATTGTTCCATATTTAATGGTTTAGGCTGTATATTGCAAGAGAACGCGCTAGCAAAAAACTTTTTTCCGACTTCATTCACTATTATCGTCACTGCTCATTCCTTATGCTACCTATCGTAATAAAATATAGTCTAGTTTTTAAAAAAAAAGTACGTGAATCGGATAAGTGGTTCTCCAGGGATAAGCGCACTAACGGACTGACAGACAGACAGACAGAGATACGTTGCATTTTATGTATATTATAGATGTAATAAAATATATATCTATAACCTGGTCAGAGAACATATGTATGAATTTAAAAAATCACGTAAATCGGATAAGTGATTCTCGAGGGATAAGCGTACTAACGGACGGACAGACAGAGAGACGTTGCATTTTATATATATTATAGATATAAATTATTATTATTATTATATAGCCTGGCTAAAGAATATATGTATGAATTTAAGAAAAAATACGTAAATCGGATAAGTGGTTCTCGCGTGATAAACGCAGTAATGGACAGACAGACAGACAGAGAGACATTGCATTTTATATATATTATAGATACTACGTTCTGTAACAAATATAAATTTTATTTTGCACTATTCGCTTGTGTTCCCAAGATATCTGTGACTAGAGGTACAACTTTTTTGGTTGAGGAATGTTAAATTTACTCTCAATATAAAATACAAAAAGCTAAGTAATCTTAGATATGCGGATGATACTGTTATACAAACTATGGATTGACAATTAATAGAGCGAATACCAAAGTAATGATTGTTAGTCGTAATAAAGATTTGTCACACATAAATGGTGGTTTCACTGTTGTAGACCATTTCAACTATTTGGGATTCCTCATAACGAACAATGGTGGCTGTGAAGAGGAAGTAAGAAGTCGTTTGGCTATGGGTAGAAACTCGACGGTCAAACTCGCTAAGGTTTGGAAAGATCCAGCTGTCATAAAAGAACCCAAAGTTAAGATAGCTATCCAGCCTTATATTTCCCATAACAACTTACGCATCGGAAACATGGACCATTGAACAAGCCGACAAAACACAAATCGATGCGTTTGAGATGTAGGCATATCGAAGAATTCTCAGAGTATCATATACCGAATAATGTATCTATTCTTGAAGTGCTTAGTATAAATGACCGACTTTCAAATAGACAGTACCTGAAATATTTTAATCACATTGTGAGGAAAGTGGATGCCATGGAAAAGCTTGTAGTGACGGGGAAGGTAGAAGGTAGAAAATCAAGACGACGGTCTCCAACAAGATGATCTGATCAAGTAAGATCTTTTTTGGTATGGGTATGCACGAGTCAAGTCAGGTCTGGCAGGATCGAAATGCCTGGAGAATGACTGTTCACCCCAATAGGATACTTCTATCGGGGTGAAAGGATTGAGAGAGAGAGAGATAAAACACTCGACAATTCGACACACGTTTCCGTTCAAAAACAGGTTCGATTAATGCCGAGTGTTTGATTTTTTTACTGGCAATGACAACTTTAACGGATGTTAATTCATGAAAATATATCTTTACCAAGATCTATTTTTAAATGTGGAAGAGAAATATCGATAAAATATATCTATATTGAGCTGCTTTTCATCTTTGTTGATTAGCATATTTATACATTGTAAATATGTCAGTATTGCATGGCTAATACACTAATATTGTAAGGCCAATATTTCGTAAAAAAACCTTATTGAATAATATTAAAAATAATTTCACCCATATAGAGGAATCCCTTTTCTCCCTCTTCACTAATATACGCAAATGCTTATGCTTTGTCTAAGAGTAATCTACAATTTTTTTTTGGAAAAATATATTCTGCAAAATTTTTCTAATATGAGTACTCTGCCTGGTGTAGGCGCTGGATAGATTGAGTACTCCAGCAGCCGCCACTGCCGGCCCCAAGCCGGGTAAAGGAGGATTGGCGGAACGGGTTAGCAGCTTACCTGCCGTAAAATCGCTCACAGACCCATACAAGCCTCGGAACAAGGACGGAACTCACAGAAAACGACCCCTGCTACGAAAAGGAGAAGAGAAAGGAAAACAGAAATAACCAGAATTGGAACATGGAACATTATGGCTTGGACATCAAAAGAGGAAGAAATAATAAAAGTACTAAAGAATTACAAAATTGACATAGCTGCTGTCAGCGAAATGAAGAAAAAGGGAAAATCAAAATCGACGATTATATACTTATATACAGCGGTGTGGCACGAAATAAAAAAGGACACTCGGGAGTAGGAATAATACTACATAAGAAATACGAAAATAACATCGAAGAGGAGAAATACGTTAATGACAGGTTTAGGTAACTCGGAACATAAAAGGTGAAAGAATACACTTGATAAGTTTATATGCACCAGACACGAATAAAAATAAGGAGGAACGCAAACAATTTTATAAACAATTGCAAGCACAAAGAGATACAATAAGATCACAAAACAAGATACTGCTGATGGGAGATCTTAACGCTAGAATAGGCAAAAGCGTATTGACAGGAGTAACGCAAAGATATAATGAAGAAGATATAAATGATAACGGTGACATTCTAAAGACCTTCTGCGCTCTGAACGCCTTAAGAATAAACAAGACATTCTACGATCACAAAATGAAATACAAATATACATGGCAAAATACGAGAGATCAACAATCAGTAATAGATAATTTTATAACTAATAAAAAATTTGAGCCACAAACAATAACAGATGTAAGAACACTGAACTCTGCCAATATAGGTAGTGATCACAAATTAGTACTATGCCAACTAAGACTTAATACACAAACAACACCAGAACCGAAACCTGTCTATGTAAAAAAGTTTAATGTGGAATCATTTGAAAACGAAAGCACAAAACAATTGTATGAAAGTCGCCTAAAACAAAAAATTAGCCAATACCTAATTAGTGAACGAGAAACCATAGAACAACAGTGGACAACTATAAAACGAAACATTATTAAGGCAGCCAAAGAAACTCTAGGCCAAAGACGAATAAATGCCAATAAAACCAACAAAACACCATGGTTCTCACCAGAAATAATGGAGTTAGCAAAAAAAAAGAAAAAGGCATATATAAAGTACATACATAACAAAACACAAGACAACTGGAATGCGTACGTTAGTGAATGAAACCTAGTCAACACAAGAAAGAGACAAATCAAATAAGACTATTGGGAGAAAATTACGAAGGGAATGGAAAGCGATCTATATGGAGCACAAAAAAAGTCTGGGGAATGCTAAGACGAAACAAGCAAGATATAAAAGATACGGTACAAACCAACAAAATTACAGTCGAGGAGTGGCAAACGTATTTTAAAAATAGGAGAAGAACAAAATCTCCAACCTGAGTTGGAAGAGGTAGAAGAACAAAATATCGAAATAACAGTTGAACCAACATCAAACATTGTAAAACAGCTAAAAAACCGAAAAAGCCCCGGACCGGACGACATCACAAACGAGATGTTAAAGTAAAGAAAGGACAAGTATCGAAAGACTGGAAGAACAGTATCACAATTCCAACATTCAAAAAAGGCCAAAAAGCATCTCCAGAAAACTATCGAGGAATAACGCTTCTAAATAGTACCCTAAAAGCATTCACAAAAATCATGCTACAACTACTAAGCGAAAACATCCAAATAAGAGATGAACAGCAAGGTTTCAGGAAAAACAGGTATACTAACGACGCCATATTTATAATTAAACAAATCTAAGAAAAAGCCAGCAAATTTAACATCCCAACATATATGTGCTTCGTAGATATGACCAAGGCATTCGACAGAGTACAATTACAAGACGTCATCCAAATAATGAAAGAAAAGCATGTAAACCAGAAACTAATTAACCTCATTTACGAAATGAATACGCAATGTAAAACGAACATCAAAGTATGGCACATACTGAGCGAAGATATACAAATAAACACCAGAATAAGACAAGGCGATTCCCTTAGCGCCTTTATTTTCAACCTCATTATGGACAGAATAATGAAAAATCTACCTAGAACATTAGGTTATAGAATGAGAAATACATACTTTCACAAAGTGTGCTGACGACTTGCAAAGGCTCCTCTACACCTTCAGTTAGGAAGCAAAGAAACTAAATATGATTATTAAAACAGTCAAAACAAAATGTATGGTAGCTTCTAAAGAACCTATAAGATGCAAGTTGGAAGTACAAGGAAAAATAATCTTCAATTACTTGGGAACAACGATAACTAGCCATGGACATTTACAACTGGAAGTAAAACAGCAAACTATGAAAGCCTCACAAATAGCAGGACGGCTGAAAAATATAGTATGGAAAAACAAATACTGGATACCTGAAAGCAAAACAAAAATTTATAAAACAGCAGTGAGGCTCATTCTAACATACGCAGTGGAAGCAAGAGCGGACACATGCAGAACGATACATAAGATGAGGACCACATAGATGAAAGTAATCAGAGACATACAAGGAAAAACGTTATACGATAGAGTCAGAAGCGAAGAACTGCGATAATTAAGTAACATCCCAGATGTATCCAAGTGAGCAAGAGAGAGAAGGAAACAGTAGGGCAAACACGTAAATAGATGGATGACAACACCCTAGTGAAGAAAGCAAAACTTAACAAACCCGTCGGCAGAAGAGCTCAAGGCAGACCCCCGAAACGGGGGAAAGAGTGCTGGACATCTACCTCGGAGGAGGCATAAAAGGGAAAAACAGGCATTAGCCTATTTATGTGGACTCCCCCATAAGAAAGAAGAAGAAGAGTATATTTTTATTTTTAATATTGGTAACATGCACTTAAATAAATATTAACAAAAAAATTGTATCAGATAACAAAAAAAGGAAAAATAGAATAAAATTAAGGATAAACCACGCAATAATGCAATGTGTAATAAAAAAGAAAGAAACCTATAAAAAAAGGGGAATTAATACTGTAACACATGGCTAGACATCACTAACCGCCTTATAAAGTCCGAAAAGTAAAATTAGAGACTTAGATGGCCACAACTGGACTATACTGTGTGTGTCCTTGGCCAGAACACTGTTTGCAGTTAGTTCTTACAGAGTTCCAGTAATCCACCAACTACAAATAGTTGTGAGTCTACTGTGCATTGAAGATTCACCTCACATAAACTGCATGTTACACACTGACACATAAAAAACAGCTCATCACGACCCATTCAACTGTAAGACTTTACCCTGCAAAAGACACGGCCTTTTTGGACAACCAAATATAGATCCAGAGGTGCATATCAACCAACTGGTACTAGACTTGCACTAGCTTGTACAAGCAACAAGCGTGCTGGAGTTGTTGAAGTAAAAGAAATGGGGAAAACACAATAAACCCAGTGAAGTTGAGGTATTTTTGAAAATGTAATTCAAACTACTCCTTAGACAAAATAAAACAGAATAATCATTAATCAGAGTCCTAAAAAGGTGTAAGTAAATACATATTTTATCTACGTTCTTGTCTTGAAGAGAATTTCTTATCAACTCTAAGCTTTAATTGATAAAAAATATTTAGTACGAATTAATAATAAATTTGGATTCAGACTAGCTTTTTTACTTTATAAAACACTATTTATGAATGATTTTGCAAAATATTTAAAATATAATCCAGTTATTTTTGTAATAACTTCCTTGTTTTTTTGAATTTAGACTGTTTAAAAGCTACTTTTTGATACGATAATATCTTCGATACAATTGACATTCACTAACAAAACTAAATTTTAATATATAGGGCAGTAAAAAAAGCATTTGAAATTGCACAGTCTATGTACAGCAATATTATGATTTTATCCTCTCTGGGGATTACCAGAAGTATTGTCCTGAGTTTTGGACTTCAAAAAACTTGTGCTCTTTTGTTTATAAATAATCTAAGTTTTCAAAATGCGTTTATTGAGCTTAAAATTTGAATAACTCCGGTTATATAAGTCGCATCGAGACAAAAAACCAAACACCTCGTAATGAAGTTTCCAAAAAATCCTTGTTTGTTTTAAGTTGCTTAAGTGAGTATAATTCTTTTCTTTTTAATAAAGGTCTCGCGATTCAGTACCAGATGTGATAAAAAATTTTCAATTTTTTTTTTCAAAACGACTGAAAAACGCGTTATTTGATTATTAAACAAATGTAAAAAAACGCTCAAAATAAACAAAAAAAAAATAATGGCATAGGAAAGCTGACGTCGAGACCTAAATTTTGAAAACAAAAGATCCATTTTGGACCAAATGGCATAAAATGGCGAGCAAATGAAATTTTAAATAACAAATTCAATTGTGCCTATTGGGCTCAATATTTTTGTACCAAAATTTCAGGATATGTTTGCTATAACAAAGGGCATATTTTCTGAAAGTTTCAAGCCAATCGGTTCAATTAGGCGACCTGTACAATAAAATGAAAAAAAAAAGTTTTTGAGGGTTTTTTCAATTTTATAGATTATGTACGCACTTGGGAGGCTTAAAACCAACGACGATTTGTTGCAAATTTCATTACGAAGAGTATGTTATGAGTAGAGTTTTCTGTTTCGATCCGACTTATATAACCGGAGTTATTGACATTTTAAGCTCAAAAAACGCGTTTTGAAAAATTAAATTGTTTATAAACAAAAGAGCACAAGTTTTTCGAGGTCCAAAACTCAGTAGCTCCTGGTGATATCCCAGAGAGGAAAAAATCATAATATTGCTGCATCTAAACTATGCTTATCTCATCACTATTTTGCGCTTTTTTACTGCACTAATAAGCCAATATTAAATATCGTAAGGATATTACAGGTCAAGAATCGTTGCCCTTAATTTAGAATATAATTAAAAAATAAACTTAAGCCAGAAATTAAATTATTTTTGTAAATTATTTGAATTGTCACCTACGTAAACAATAAACATGACTTTTCTCCTTTAATTTAAACCAACATATTGTGTTGAGCATCGTAACGAAATTATGGATTACTCCTAGAAACACATACTTAAATAACTAAATTAGAATTATTAACAGTAGTAACAAATCATAAAAAATGTAGTGGTGTATGGAGTTTTAATAAAGCACATGCAAGATATTCGTTTCTTTTTCTTTCAAACTTATGACCAGAACGAGAATATGAAACTCCCCCCTGTTTACGGTAAAACAACCATAGAAATGTCAATGTTTCACGATTTAAAATAATGATCGAATTTAAATAGAATGACAAATTAATTGTTACGAAAATTTCGAAGTTACGAAGGTGTTTGGTTTCAAGGGGGTAGTCTGGTAACTTTTTTTAAAAAATGGATTTCCTAAAAACGTCATTTTCTTATAGCAAATATGTGTAGAAATACGGTTGATACCATTATTTGCTCTGAAAAGGTCGAGAACAGGTTGAAAAATGCGATAGAATAGAAGCGTCTCGACGCAGTTAGTGTATGCCTGGTGCGCCGAACATGCAGCTGCCGTATACGAGGCTGGTTTGAAAAGTCCGTGCAAAAATAAAAACTAATGTGTTTGGGGTAAACCTTTTTTATTTTTCGACATAGTCTCCTTTTAGGCTTATACACTTCGTCCAACGATGTTCTAGTTTGTTGATCCCTTCCGAATAATAGGATCTGTCCAAGTCTGCAAAATATCCATTAGTGTCTGCAATCACCTCCTCGTTTGAATAAAATCTTTGTCCCGCCAGCCATTTCTTCAAATTGGGGAACAAATAGTAGTCCGAGGGAGCCAAGTCTGGAGAATAGGGGGGATGTAAAAACGAGTTGGAATCCTATTTCCATTAATTTTGCGACCGCAACTGCTGAGGTGTGTGCTGGTGCGTTGTCGTGATGGAAAAGGACTTTCTTGTCGGCCAATCGCGGGCGTTTTTCTTGCAGCTCGGTTTTCAAACGGTCCAATAACGATGAATAATATTCACCTGTAATAGTTTTACCCTTTTCCAGATAGTCGATGAGGATTATCCCTTGCGAATCCCAAAAGACAGTCGCCATAACCTTTCCGGCCGAAGGAACGGTCTTCGCCTTTTTTGGTGCAGATTCCCTCTTGGTAACCCATTGTTTAGATTGTTGTTTGGTCTCAGGAGTATAGTAATCTATCCATGTTTCATCCACAGTGACGAAACGACGCTTAAAGTCCTCCGGATTCTTCTGGAACAGCTGCAAACCATCCTTGCAACACTTCACACGATTCCGTTTTTGGTCAAGCGTGAGCAATCGCGGCACCCATCTTGCGGATAGCTTTCTCATGTCCAAATGTTTATGCAAAATATTATGTACCCGTTCAGTCGAGATGCCCACAGCACTAGCAATCTCACGCACCTTAATTCTTCTGTCATCCATCACCATATCATGAATTTGATCAATGATTTCTGGAGTCGTAACCTCCACAGGCCGTCCAGAACGTTCAGCGTCACTTGTGCCCATATGGCCAGTCCGAAAATTTTGAAACCACTTATAAACTGTTCTAATCGAAGGTGCAGAGTCACCATAATGTTTATCAAGCTTCTCTTTAGTCTCCTGAGGCGTTTTGCCTTTCATAAAGTAATGTTTAATCACCACACGAAATTCTTTTTCGTCCATTTCTTGAAAATCACTCGACTTCCTTGGTTCACATGAATGCCAAACACAAAGAAATAGACCAATATAGCTGAAACTTCGTGTGCGTTCATTCAAGAGATGCTACTAACTAAACATGACCTCGATATGCGCCGGTGGTGCCATCTCTCGGACTTTGCATGGACTTTTCAAACCAGCCTCGTACTTACTGTCTCCACCCTCTTTTCGTAAATCCTCGGTCTATAGGCATTTTATTGTCAGTTTTCGAGCAGTTGAGTGTTGGTTTTCATCAAGAAAGGAGTAGTCGAGCGACTGTATATCGTTTAGTATAACGCTATAAACGCATTTTTCTGGAAACAACCTTTTTTGATCTGGTTGATATGATTTAGAAAAAACTATTGCACGGATCGGGCTCAAATTTTTATGGCTTATTCTAGACATGAATGGCCATCGCCGGTTCTACTTTTATAATTATTCATTAATTTTTAAAAAAACTGAAGTTGCAAAAATAGGGTTGAAAATGTCACAAGTCCGCTATATTTGTTTTTCATCTTGGGTATACAATTTTAATACTGGCGATAGCGGCAACTCTATATTATAAGAATCAACTCGAATATGTGCTTTCAGATATCATGTCAACCATTATATAATAAAATTCACAAATAAATTTTACTATGAAAAAAAATCTTAACAAAAGATTGCGAGTTATAGTAAATCCCAAGATATAAGATCTTGGCCTTTTGCTTTTTCAATGGAGCAATGAACGACCCTATTACGGTTTTGTGCATAGTTGCCAGGTATTACGATAAACGTATTTTTATTTTACCTGCTTTGTATACCGCCCTCACTTGCACCTGCAATCATATTGGGTCTATTTTTACCTATATATTTAGTACCTGGCAACCTGGTTTGGAGCCCTTTAAGTATTTGATAATATAGGTCTAATGACCACAGGTCCTCATTAAGATTCGCAAGATACTTTTTATTATTTTTATTTTTAGTTCTACCTACAACTTAAGACGTAACGGTTCTATTTTAATTATGTGGCGTCCGTGGGAAAATTGCAATAGTGGCTATCGCAAGAGAAAACATTTATTACTTGACGCTAAACAAATAGTGAGAAATGTTTACGACAGTTTGGTAAAAAGAAATTTGAATAAACAAAGTCCTTTTGTAAGAAACCAGTGAACTAACAAAAACCACAATTTCTACGATTAAGAGTATTGTAGGAAAACCATCACTCAGGAACAGGAAAAACGGAAAGATTTTTAAATGCATTATGCAGTTGATGCTGACACTAGACAAAATAAAATTAAGACTGGTGCAGGACGGGACTAATATACACTGTGGCCGATCAACCCTTCACAGAATTCTCTTAAAAATGGGATTCACGTCTGAAAAATCAACAAGAGGCAAGTAGTGATGGAGTCACAAAGATTACGAATCTTGCGACATACTTATTTACAAGAAATTAAAAAGTATCGATCAGAAAATTGGCCACTAATTTACCTTGACGAAACATGGTTTGATACCAATGACACTGTGTAAAAAGGGTGGGTTGACAGCAGTACAAAATGTCAGACTAACGCACCTTCAAATAAAGGTAAACGAATAACCATTTTGCATGCTGGATCTGAAAAGGGCTGGGTTTCAAATTGTCTACTATTATCTGCACAAAACATAAAAGATTCTAGTTTGGCCTATCATGAAGACACGACCGCAGAACTTTTTGAAAATTGGTTTCAAAATGCCCTTTTGCCAAATGTTCCCGAACAGAGTGTTATAGTTACGGACAATGCAAGTTACCATAGTCGCCTACTAAATAAGGTTCCTAATGCAGCCAACACCAAATCGGAAATACAGGAATATATGTTACAAAATGACATTTATTTTGACTTTAACTATAAAAAAAGTTATCTTTTGGAAGTTTTGAAAGACTATAAACTGAAAAAGAAATATGTCTGTGATAGTAGGGCTGAGAAAATGGGACACATTGTTTTGCGGCTTCTTCCGTATTATTGTGTGTTTAATCCAATCGAACATATTTGGCACCAAGTTAAATCAAAAATAAGGGCACAAAATGTTTGTTCTACTTTAAGAGTGTCAATGGTTGAATTAGTAACAAAAGTTATAAATGATATACCTTGTGAAAGCTGAAAGAATTCTATTCAGCACGTTGTTAAAGTAAATAATATAAAACTACTGATAATTACCTCAGCTGATGACAGTGATAGTGAAACCGAATTAGGCTTAAGTTAAAATATATTTTTATTTATACAAGTAAACTCCATTCATTCAAATTGTATATTTGTACTTCTTATCCATTTGTTTTTACATGCATCTATAAATAAATATCTACAAAACACTTATAATTTTATTTATTTGCATTAATGAATAAAATTCTTAAGTCCATCTCTGCAATCTATCATAAACAAAGGTCAGAATTTTTATATTGCCCACTTAAAACGCCAAAAATTAGGATCTTATATTTTGGGACAGACTATACCAAACTACCCCCATAAGAATATGCATCAGAGATTTTATTATTGAAACGTTCACTATTGTCATAGGTAACAGGAATCCTTCTCTGATATGTGTTTGTTAGGTAAACGCATGCGGGAGAAAAAAATCGAATTTTACGTTTGTTTCGAACCTGTTAAGAGTTTTCTATCCGTTGTTCCTTTTATAAAGCATAAAATATTGTCGTGCAGGGGCTATTTCTAGATTAGAACTTAAAATGAAGCAACTTAAAAAATCGGAGAAATATTTCCGTTAATACGAAATTTAAAAAAAAAAAATAGGCAAATTGCACCCTGGCCACAAGTAAATTGACTACTTTAAGATATATAATTCTAGTATAGAGTTGACATTAAAACAAAAATAGGAAAAAAAACACTTTCATGACGTAAGAAACGCCTAAGCAATTTAGCAATGTTGCCTATGATGCGCTCGGGAGACCAGTTTCATGTTAAGAGGCCTTTATCATTTGTAGGCTCTGAGAGTATTACAATTATTCTTTTAAAATATTGCCTAAGCCTAAGAAAAACTCAAAATTATGCTCACATCAATTAGCTTATTATTATTATAATTGCTTAGAAAACATTCCAAAAAAAATATAATTTTTATATCATCAGAGAATGCAACAGTGGTTTACAGAATTTTCGGCTGGAGCAAGTGACAGTTTTATGTTCCATCGTTTAATTTTCTCCAAAAATGATTATCGTAGAACTACCAGAATAGGACTAAGAAAAACTGCATATAAATAGCAAGTTAATAAAAATTATTAAAAAACTACAATCCTTGCTGTACCGAACACGCCGAGGATGCTTCGGCGTTGAAAAGATTAGCCGAAGATGGCAGTTCTACTTGGAGGTGCCTTTCATAGATTGCGGACTGGGGTTACTCGTTGCCGCGCAAATCTCAAAAGATGGATCTTTCAGGGTGACGATGACCTTTGGGTGTGTGTTTGTACGCACACCCAAAGTTGTTGAGTTGCCCTAGCCTTCAAGAAAATTGCACAATTGATGACCTGTACCTCGCAGACGACAAAGCTATAGCCGCGACTAAACATTGACTCTGTAAAGTATCGACGATGTTCAGACATGGAAAGTAAGTAAGTTAGGTAGATCATCGAAACACACACACACACAGTGCTCTTGCTGTTGTTGCTACTTAATACTGTGATCTTGCTGCCACTACCGCTCGAAATGAAGAGTTAGTTTCTTGGACAAAAAATAATGAGATCCAAAGAAAACTTCCAAACGGATTTATAAAAGAGAATATCATTAGCCTGGTTGGCGTTTGGCAAACTATGAAACATCTTTCTTTCCAATGTTTCAAATACACTAAAAGCGAACATATTTGATCAATGCGTATTGCCAATGTTGACAGACAGAACGGAAACATAGGTTCTAAATCAAGAAATTATAAATTGCCTACAAGTAGCTCAACGAATGATGGAAAGGAGGATGTTGGGTTATCATTGAGAAATAGGCTGACTAATGAAGAAATTCAAAAAAAGTCCAAAAAAACTGATGTGGCTGAGAAGTGGAGCTGGGAGGATCACATCGCTAGACTCTCTGATAATCGATGGAATGAAAACTCGATGGTCTGACGATATCAAAAGACCGGCATGATACAATTAGATAACTAAGGTCCAGAATCGAAGAAGATGGACATATTTAAGGAAGGCTTATGTCCGACAATAGACTGTATAGCTGAACAAGATGATTTGTGTTCTGGGATAACGCGTCGTGACGTCCAGAGTAATCAGGCTACAGAAAAAAAGAAGACAGCTACCATCTGAAGGGCTACAAATTTCTGGGAGTATTTTAACACTCATCTCTAGACCCGGTAAATACTAATATGTAGTTACAGTTTTTGCTTGAAGAAAAAGCATTGCCGTTAAAAACTGAATAATAAACCGTGATATTAAATGATATTAAATTAGACTAGCCGGGCCCGCGGCTCTGCTCGCGTGGACTGGATTCACTACTATCGTCATTTCTTATTCCTTATGTTACCTAACGTAATAAAATATCTGCCATTATTTCCCCTTATCTCCCATTATTTCTCCTTATCTCCCATTATCTCTACATAATTTCCATTATCTAGGCTTATCTCTGCTCATCTCCCATTATTTCTCCTTATCTCCCATTATTTCTCCTTATCTCCCGTTATCTCACCTTATCTCCCATTATCTAGGCTTATCTCGACTTATCTCGCAATATTTCTCCTTATCTTCCATTATTTCTCCTTATCTCCTTATCTCCCATTATTTATACTTATCGCCCATTATCTCACGTTATCTCCCATTATCTAGGCTTATATCGAATTATATAGAACATAAGTATAAATTTATAAAAACAGACAGACAGACAGGTAAAGAGACAGGCAGACAGACAGACAGAGAGACGTTGCATTTTATATATATTATAGATAGAGGATTATAGATAACCTGGCCAGAGAACAAATGTATGAATTAAAAAAAGAAACACGTAAATCGGATAAGTGGTTCTCGAGTGATAAGCGCACTAACGGACAGACAGACAGACAGAGAGATGTTGCATTTTATATATTATATTTTTTGCTACATGATATATATTATAGATATAGATTATTATTATTATATAATCTGGCCATAGAATATATGTATGAATTTAAAAAAAGACACGTAAATCGGAAAGTGGTTCTCGCGTGATAAACGCACTAATGGACAGACAGACAGATAGAGAGACATTGCATTTTATATGTATTATAGATTATAGATATTCTCTGCTACATAATATTGTTCCATATTTAATGGTTTAGGCTGTGTATTGCAAGGGAACCCGTTAGAGGCAAACTTTTTTCCGACTTCATTCACTATTATCGTCACTGCTCATTCCTTATGCTACCTATCGTAATAAAATATAGCCTCTAACCTGGCCAGAGAACATATGTATGCTTTAAAAAGAAAGTAAGTGGTTCTCCCGTGATAAGCGCACTAACGGACGGACAGACAGACAGACAGAGAGACGTTGCATTTTATATATATTATAGATGATCGGCAAGAACATTACATATACCATTATAAGATTAGTTTGAAAAGTAATTAGGTAATCGTATTTTTGTTTATCCGTTAAGATTTTCGTAGCCAGTTTTAAAGTGGTATTGAGCAAGTTAATTTCTCTGCACTTTTCTAGATTTTTCTCTTAATCTTTCTTGCATATCGAAATTAATATGTTTTTTTTCCTTGGGTACCGAGTAAAATTAAAACGACTCATCTCGATACAGATTGCCACATAAAATTTCAATTTCCAAAATATGCACGGTTTTTCACACTTTTTTGGTGTATTCAAAATAATTTAAATTTGTTTTTTAAGGAATCATATAATTTCTAGTAGTTATAATTAACCTGAACTACATAATACATAATTTAATAAATAATAACTTTTAAAATTTATTTATTTATTTATTTATTATGATAATTCGTTTTTAATTTGAAAGTTTTCTATTTAAAATTTCATCAATGTCTTATTTTATCTTCGTTTTTGAATTATTGATTCGTAACGTATTCCATTTGTCTTGCACACTCAGTGCAACTCTGACGTAAGTTTTAAGCAGTAAGGTCAATAGTTCGTCAGGAGAAAGTTAACAAGATAAGTTTCTGAATAATGCGGGACTACCAATTTACTGTTTATAAATATAGGTAAATATTTTTTTTAGTTATTTTTAAAAAATCTCATTTACGGAGACAAAAAATAATAGTTTTGCAGTCAGAACGTGCTATCAGGCCAACATTTTTCAAACACTGAAACCAGACCGTACTTCTTCGAAGGTTTTTGGTGCAGTGAATCCAAATCCGACCTAAGAATTGCTTCATCACATCAGGTTTCGTATTATCATAACCTAAAAATGTAAAAAACACGTTTTTCGCCGAATTATTTTTTCTCCACAAAACTCGTTGCGGCATCTGAAAGTACTACTCTTCAAAATGCATTTTGAATTTTTCAAATATTTTATTTCTTTTCGGAGAAATCGTCCGTTGAAATGAATTAGTTTGGCGTTTTCGTTACAACCATGCCAAAAAAAAGTTGATCCGTCAGGCAGGAGTAGTGTTTTTATAAGATTTTTAGGACGCTGAATCCGAATCCGTGTGTCGGTTTAACCCTATCGAGTCATGGTTTGTCCCTAACCCAGCGTTTCTCAACCTGTGGGACGCGTCCCACAAGGGCGGCGTGACTATACTATTGGGGGGCGCGAGCGTATCGAAAAGAAATTATTATTAAAAACATTCATTAAAAACATTTAATATAATTTATTGAAAGGAAAGCAAAACAAAATACATTTTGACATAATAAAAAAATAAAATATACATTTACACTGATATAATACACCTATAAATAGGATTGTATTAGTACTGCACAATGTATTTACCTAATAATTAACATATCAATACTAAATTTAAAAAAAGTTTAATAATTATTAGTGACTCCCTTGGACCTGTTTTGCAGAGCAAAGATTTTCGAAGGATGGTTTAATATTAGAAATAGAGACTCTTGAGTTATTTTTCTCTATTTAGTTTGTTTTCAAAGCAGCCACCGCAGAAAATCCGGTTTCGCAAAGGTAGGATGTTGAAAATGGTAATAGTATACGAACGTATTGTTTTCAGTGCAGAAAATTCATCATTCACCCCTGCTCAAAATTCAAAGAGTGATTTATTATTAAATTGTCTTTTGATTTCGCCACTTGCCGTGAAGTCTATGAAGATTTCTTCTTCGGAAGCTGAGAGCCCTTCGAGAGTATGTTTAAATGGATCCCTAACCCGCTCGTAACTTGCTACCAAGTTGTCGTCAGTAAGAAAATACCTTTTAAAATTCTTTGTTAACATGGCTAGATGATTTTCAATAGTTACTAAAATAACTTTCACATGTTGTTCTTCAGCCTTTTATGTTTTAACACATTCACCCACATTTGCAAACATTTCTAGGTTTTTTTCTTTGCATTTCTGCTCCACAATTCCAATTTTCTACAAAAAGCATTAATTTTATCACTTGTATCGAATATATGTGTATTGTTTGTTGAAGTTGAAGATTTAAGGTATTTAGTTTTTCGTATATATCGACTAAGTAGCTCGATTTCATTCCAAATAAACAATCTCGAACATTCTCGGCTTCCGGTCGGTTTTCCTCTTCTAGAAAAATGGCGATTTCATTTCTTAATTCATAAACACGTTGCAACCATTTCCCGCATGATAACCATCTTACCTCGCAATAAAATAGTAACGCTGAATGTTCGGCACCCATATCTTTACAAAGTGCAGAAAAAATTCTAAATTTTAGGGGTCTCATTTTAATATAATTTACTACGGTTACAACTGAAGTGAGCACAATATTCAGAGCAGGACTCATTTCTTTGGAAGCCAGAGCTTCTCTGTGGATCATACAATGTGTCCACTCACACAGTGGAGATTTTTGTTTCACAAGTGCTTGTACACTTTGAATGAGCACCATCGGTACATATTCCGACGCAATTTTTTTACTCCATATTTGCGTCGTTTATAAAATCATTTAAGATGGCAAATAATGCGAGTGATGTTGCTTTGAGTTCTATTGGTTCGCAGAAAAATAGCTCTTCTACTGCTGACATACCATCACAAAATCAACCATAGGCAATGAAATGAGCATCTTTATTGCTATCTGTTGCCTCATCAAGCGGAATTGAAAAACAATTTGTGACGCAACTTCCCGAAAAGCTGATGCTGTACATCTTCAGCTATATCACCAATTCGACGGGCAACAGTATCATTTGATATAGGTATGGATAGCAACTGTTTGGCAAAATTATCTTCAAACATAGTTTCTATAATCTCAATTGCTGCTAGCAAAACAATCTCTTACCAATGGTGTGAGGCTTTTTACATCTGGCTATTTTACATGAAGCTTTGTAAGAGGCAAGTAAAGCTTTTTATGCACAAACAAAGTTTTTTTCAAAAATGATTTCTGGTAGGTACTCACTATGAAGCGTTTCCAAATGTCGTTTAAGTTTATTTGGTTTCATGCTGTATGCTGCCAAGATTTTTGAGCAAATAACACACAGGGGCCTTTCTTCTTCATTTACTTCAGTACTGGTAAACCCTAAATTTAAGTATTCTTGAGAATATTTTCTTGATTTTATTTTCGGAATCACACTCGTCTGTGCACTTGTTGATGCTTCACTATCGTCTAATGCTCGCTTACGCAAACTTAAAAATTTATCCATGATTCTGTATAAATTTACTGCCGTGAATATTTAATATTTTGAATTTCAATTAACACATAAATTACAAGATACACATTCGCGATAAATCCGATAGCAGTAGAAGGATCAACTCGATTGAGACGGGCTGTAATTGAACGAGGTGCAGCATTTATACCCTTTTGGGCAGACTTTCCGAATGTTCGAGATAACTTGGAACTTCTCGCGAAGCCGCTACCGATATGGTGGACGTGACAGAGATCTACGAGAGCATTGATTCTAGTTTTGTCAACGCAGCAGATATGTGTTGCCAAATATGAATAAATTTACTTATTCTTGGTAGTTTGTAAGGTTTATAATTAAAGTCATAGTGTAGCTTTAGCATCAAAATACTGAAAATACATTATTATTGCATGCATTGTTATTTTATGAGAGGGGGAGGGAGGCGCGATGAAAATTATGTTTGAAAATTGGGTCGCAAATACTGAAAGGCTGTCCTAACCTCAAGAAATTCACAATGGCGGATCCGATATGACGGGTCGGAAAAAAAAATTCTTATAAAAGTGCTTTTCTGCTGTATTAAATTTTGATTCGTTTTGTTATGTTTGGTTAAGAGCTTGGGCTGTTTTCCATTATGTTGTGTCAAATATTTATTTATTTAGAGTCGTTTGTCTGAGAGCTTGAGGTGTGTACATTTCTGCTGTTATTAATTTTGATTCGTTTAGGGTCATTTCGTTAAGAGTTTGTTTCGTTTGCCTTTCTGTTGTGTCAAATTTTGATTCTTTTAGGATTTAAAAATGTAATATCTTTTATTAATTTTCACTTAACAATTGAGGTTCGGTTAGGTTCATTTGCCTTTATGTTTGTTTGGGGATTAAGAGTGTAATGTCTTTTATCAATGAAATATTAAAGAACGGGGTATTATCGGAAAAAAAATTTTCGAACAAAAGATGTGTATTTTTGCGAGTGAAACATGGGTTCTTATTTAAAAAATTAAAGTTGATCTTGGAATGACCCTCAAAATGATCTTTCACGGTTATCACAATTATATCGTTTTATTGCCCCTTCCAAATTTTTCAACTTTTGTTTAAAACTTTTTTTACTAAAAGTTGACATAAAAAAATTAAGCCGTCTGGTACATTAAAATAGGACATCATGTACATACACAGGACCACAAAAAACAATTTTGTCAATTTACTTTGACTACAATAGGTCTAGGTAATGGATTTTGCCTAAAATAGCCATAAAATTGCTAAAAATGAGCTCAAAATGAGATTTTCATCGTTTTAAGGGGCATGGTATTCCAAAATGATCAAAATTGTGATATTCTCGCCACTTTTGGGGTCTGCAGATATTACTTCAATGTCCCAAATAGGTTTTGACAGAGACTATACGTTCTACAGTTGTCAAGTCCCAAAATGCCTTGACGAAGAGTTTCTATATTGCTAATGTAAGCATGTTACCTGATGCTATTGGCGATTCTGATCAAGATGAGAGAATGCAAAATAACTTTTAAAAGCTATCAAGTTTACATTGACGGCTGTCAAATTTCCTTTGACAACTATGAAGTTTACTTTGACAGCCGTCACAGAGGGAGCGTGAGTATAAGGAATATTGACCCTTTCGACGATAAGAAGTATTCACCTTGACTTGACAGTTTCATTTGCCATTTTACAGCTGTCAAATTAAACATGCAGCTGTCAATTAGCTCACGTAGATATTAGCACTGGAACAAAATCGATGAAAGCATAAGGCGTAGTATCTTTCTCAAATATCTATACTATCAGAATATTTTCATGGCCTTGACAGTTCTGTTCAGCAGTGCTAGCTGTCAAAGTACACTTGAGAGCTGTCAAATAACATTTTATATGTTAGGACCGTTACCAGGGCCACCAAGACCATATAGTATACAGAGATTTCAAGGGAACAGAGTAACCCTATCATCATGACAGGGTTGACTGCCATTTGGCTGGACTGGAACAGCGCCGATGAAGGCATAAGGCATAGTGTTCTTGTCAACGATTTAGAAAGTTCTCTTGGGTTTGCAAGCTTTGTCCATCATTTGACAGCGTACTTGAGTGCTGTCAATTAACATATTTTGCCAGGCTCCTTACTATAACCAATCCAACCATTATAGTAACGCGATTTTTCAACTGAATAGAATATTCGTATTGTTTTGACAATTTCACTCGATATTTGTTGTTAGTTCTTTACAAAGCTCATATTCGACCAACTATGGAATACTGCTTCCATGTTTGGGGCTCCGCTCCCAAATATACACTGCATTTGTTGGATTCTGTTTAGAGAAGAGCTGTTCGTCTGACTGGAGACCCGGAACTAACCGGCGGCCTTGATTCGCTGGAACATCGAAGAACGGTTGGCGACTTGAGTCTGTTCTACAAGTATTTTCATGGAAAGGGTTCGAAGGATGTAGCCGGCTTAATTCCTCCTAGAGCGGTGCATGTTAGAAATAGACATCGCGCTAATACTTCACACCCGTATGAGGTTCAGCTTGTTACTCCGCGTCCAACGCTTTTTAAGCAGTCTTTTATATGGAGAACATCATCCCTTTGGAATGATTTGCCCCGGGGCTGCGTTTCCCACCGAGTACAGTTTGCAGCGATTCATGAACAACGTGAATCGCTTTTTCCGCACACATGCCGCTCCTGGACTGCTTTAGGGACTTCCCTGCAGCACGTGTGCTAGACCTATAAAAAAAAACATTTGACGGTTGTTAAAGTAAACTTCACAGTTCTCAAAAGAAACTTGACAGCTGCCAAAGTAAACTTGACAGAACAGAACAGAGACATAATAAATGATATATAGCATTCTCTCATCTGGATCAGAATCGCCAATAGGATTAGGTGGCATGGTTGCATTAGCAATATAGAATCTCTTCGTCAAAGCATTTTAGCATTTGACAACTGCAGAATATATGGTCGCTGTCAAAACCTATTTAGGACATTGAAGTAATACCTGCAGACCCCAAAACTGGCGGGTATATGGCGAATTTGAACATTCCGGAACCATGCCCGATGAAAATCTCATTTTGAGGTTATTTTTACCAATTTTATGGCTATATTATGCAAAATCCAGATGTGATGGACGAAAACGGACCTCGAATTCGTGATCAGCGATCCAAAAACATAACCTAGATCTATTGTAGTCAAAGTAAATTGACAAAAAAAATTTTTTGTGGTCCTGTGTAATAAATAATGTTGCTACTAGAAAGATGATTTCTCCGAGAAGACATAAGATATCTGAAAAATTCAAATGCATTTTGATGGGAAAGAGTAGTACTTTTATATGCCGTAACGAGTTTTGTGGAGAAAAATTAATTCGCGGTGTAATATAATCCCGAATATAGCGAAAAACCGTGTTTTTTGCAGTTTTGGGTTAGGAATCTCGAAAATCTGATGTGAGCAATCCTGATTCGGATTCGAATTGAGCGCACCATAAACCTTTGGAAAAGTATACTCTGGTCTCTGGAGTTTCGTCCAATTTTGTCGGTCTATGTAATTTACGAAAATAATCTACGGAAGTTGTCTGATTGAAGCCTTAAAAATCTTGACAACTGTGAACAGTTTGCATATTTTCTATCTTCCAAGTTTCCCATCTTATTACTTGGTTGTACTTTTATAACATAAAAAAGCTATCTTTCCAGGAAGCAATTACACTGAAAGTTTTTCGTTTAAAATCTATAATAAATCTAAAACTGTATCCAAAGATGAAGTTGACAAGATTCACTAAACTAAAAATTGCACATTTTGAAAACGACTTAATAATACGATAAATAGTTGAAAATATGCCAGGAAATAATGCCTACCCAAATCCGTAGTGTAAAAAATATTTAACTGAAATATCGGCCACAATAGGCAAACCGTTGATTTTATTTATTGTAAAATAATTACAGTGGTATTTCAAGATGAACAGATACATTTTAAAAATATAGATCTGGCCTAGTAGTTTCCCGTAATAATATAACACTGGTACTTTAATAATTCATTTTTTAATTATATATATTTTAAAACCAGTAATATTATTAAAAATCTGTACTGGAATCAATCAGTGGAAGGTAAAATTGGACAGGAAAAGTCCGAAAGCATAAAAATAACTCAAGGTGTAAGACAGGGATGCATTCTCTCACCACTTTTGTTCAATCTTTATTATGATGATGTGTTTAATAAGGCCATCTATGAATCCAATGAAGAAATGCCAGATAATGGGAGTACACTGAACAGTATACGGTATGCTGATGACGGAAATTACAGTTTCGTCCATAATCATTTTTTGTATAAATTAAGACATTTATTTTCGATTGGCGTCTTAAACTTCAAATATACACTTTCGTCCGAGGGTAACGCAGGTAAACACACCGATGATCTTGACCGTAATTTGAAAAACCCATGCGATAAAAATAATTATGAAATATTTAGGCTTATAGGGGTGGTTTAACCATAACTCATTATTCCTTGAGGTTTGTTTCATTTCACTTCAATTTATGGAATGATTGAATACATAATGGCCATTGAAGGTATAAACATCCAACCAAGTGGGTCTAAAGGAGGCAAAGTTTTTTTTAATTGTAAATAACTATAAATTTAATTTCGCGGATAAATTGTTAAGTGGAGATGCAGAGTTCCAAGATGTAAGGCTGCTTTATATACTGTTGGCGAAGAGTACGTGATATCAAAGTGTAACCTGGCACATTGTCATGCCGAATTAAGTGCATCTGACTTACACAAACAGTTCGTTGCAGTTTCGGCAAAACGCAAAGCGTAATTTTTGAATAAAATAAAGCAATAATTATCAAATTGTAATCAATAATCAACAGATGAGAAAAAATAATTAATACCTTACTTTCGTAAATAAGTATTATGAATAAGTATTTTAGTTATATACACAAATCTATAAAATTTTTAAAATCACCTTACTGCTAAACGTTTTTTTAATTGCTCACAACTTGAGTTGACTTGGTCGTCCCTAGTTGCACGTAGCCCAAGATTAATTAAAATTGTCAGTCCTGAATATATATGAAATTTTTTTTCTCAAAAAAATAATTTGTGCAACGTAAAGTAACCATTAAGTTTGAAATTTGGCTTAGTTGTCTATTTTAAAAGTTCTTTAATTTCAAGTGAAACTTGAAAAAAGTAATGCTTTCAATGTACAATAATGTTTTTATCTTGCAAAATATACAATACACTGATATTACCAATAAAATCGTTTTTAGCACCCTTAATACTTTTAGATCAAACATTCAGAGATTTCTGTTGACACCTACTAACAGGTTTTTAGCTGATAGTACCGCCAAATATTTTTTTGTGAGTTTCGAATATATATATATATATATATATATATATATATATACATATATATATATATATATATATATATATATATATATATATATATATATATATATATATATATATATATAGCCATCCATCACTTGCAGAAAAATTTACAGGCGCTTCAATAACCGGCAACTCTTCGCTTAAACTCACTGCCTTATATTTTAAAATTGTTCCTGAAAATGGTATTCCACGTTCTCGATTCTGTGTAAATTAGAAAAATAAAGAATCATCCACTTTTTGGTATTCACCGCTTTTTATACTTTTTCGTGCCTGTGTGGGCGATGACAAAACACTACACCATTTTTCAAGTTCTTAGCGATTTTTTCTCCACTCTGAAACAGTACTCACGGCTGTCCTTCGCTATATTTTTAAGAAGTTCACTATTATCTAAACGTTGAATTGTTTCAAGTTTCTCTTTTAAAGTAATAACAACACGTTTACGCTTATTATTATGACGCTCCATTTTGTAAAATATCTATTAAAACGAAACTATTACCTCTGCGATAATAATAGATGTAATGAGTAACTTATAACACTCGTCGACTAACCAAAACATAGACAGCGGTGAAATTCTAGACGTCGGGAAGCTCCCGACGCGTTAAGGAAACCACTCATCGTCTATTTCGAATAAAAGGGATTTTTTGTTTAATGGCAATATAATTTGCTTTTTAACAGCTTGTTTCGGATAAGCCGGATTTCAGATAATCGCGATTCGGATAATTGGGATTGTACTGTATATATATATATATATATATATATATATATATATATATATATATATATATATATATATATAAACTCCTGGACAAAATTAACGCAAAAATCTGAAAATTAATTTATCTTTTTCTTATGTCAGTTTTAAAGTTTATCGAGTATTTGAATAGTAGGCTATGCATATTTTATTTCGTTGTTCATGACAGAAATCAAAACAATTCGTTTAGATTTACAGTTTTAAAGAATTTTTTAGAAGATAAACAATTTTCTGTAATAATGCGATAGATTTTCTTTAAAAGTAAGCTTATAAATTGTTCCCTTTTTCAAAGTTTTTGTGGTAGAATGTTTTATTTTTGACCCTGAAGAATTAGAAAAATGAATCGAACAAGGAATTTAACTGAACACGAGGTAGTGCGAGCCTCAGTTTTATTGGACGAGGGATATTGTCAGAGTTATGTTGCCAATTTGTTAGGCAAACATCGTTCCACAATAAGTCGTATGGTAAGACGCTTGAATGAAGTAGGAACTTATTCTAGAAGGCTAGGGCAAGGGCGAAAACGATGCACTAGCGACCTAGATGAACGTTTTATAAGACAATATGCTTTAAGAAACAGGACTGTCACTAGTTCTATAATAAGAAACGAACTCGAAGCTGTTCGCAATGTCACAATTTCTTCTAAAACAGTTAGAAGACGGTTAAATGAAGCTGAATTAAACAGTAGGAGACCAGCCACTGCTTACTAGAGAGAACAGAGTTGCCAGGTTAGGTTTTGCTCGAAATCACGAAAACTGGTCTGTGGATGATTGGAAACAAGTTTTCTTCACAGATGAAACTAGGGTTAGTCTAAAACATCCAGATGGTCGTGAGCGAGTATGGCGAAGACCAGGAGAGAGGTTTGCTCCTTGCAATATCTCTGCAAGGATTCCATTCGGCGGTGGCTCTGTTATGTTCTGGGGTGGTATCTGCTTTGATGCTCGCACAGAGTTAGTTCCTGTCCGTACGAGATCCATGAATGCTGACTACTGTCTTGAGAATATTGTAATAGAACATGTGATGCCTTTCGGTCATTTTGTGGGGCCCAATTTCCTGTTTATGCAAGACAACGCTCGACCTCACGTGGCTAGGGAGGTACTCGATTATTTTAATCAAGTTGATATACCGATTATACAATGGCCACCAAAAAGCCCGGATCGGAAACCGATAGAACATGTATGGGATCACCTTAAGAAAAATGTGAAACGTCATATACCTGCACCTAGAAACCTGAGGGAACTTGAAAATGCAGTTATCACAGAATGGGAGCAAATTCCTCAAGATTTTATCCAAAATTTAATTAGAAGCATGCGCATAAACGCTGTCATCCGAAGTAGAGGGGGCAACACACGCTACTAGTGTCCCAGTTACACCATTAATTTTGCTACTAGTGTCCCAGTTTATTATTACATAATTTCAATGATTTTGTTACTAGGTCCTAAGAATAATTTTAATTCGAATCTTATAGAGAAATTTGGTAGCTAATTCACTTTTAAAGTATCCGAGTAAGTTTTTTCTAACTTTTAGTGTAACCAATGTTCATAAAAAATTATTAAAATTAATTCATTATAGAGATTTGTATGATTTAATATATTGCTGCGTTAATTTTGTCCAGGAGTGTATATATATATATATATATATATATATATATATATATATATATATATATATATATATATATATATATATATATATATATATATTTGAATAGTAACTATGAATAAAAAAATCATTATGATCCAGGGACAAAAGAACAGACAAGGAGTGCTGGCTCATCTGGCTCTAAGAAGTTTCGTTTACACGAATCAGCAGGCACAGTTTTGGCTTCCGTTTTTTTGTACAAGGATGTAATACTTCATACAGATTATTTGAACCACGACAAACCAGTGAACGGAAAATATTATTCTTTATAATTAATTAAACTTTGCCAAGAAATTGTGGAAAGATGCCAAGGAAAACTGTTTAAAAAGGTGTTGTTTTACAAGAAAAGGCGTCTGCTCAAGCACCGCTGTTAGTTTTGCCAAAAATAAAGGAATTAGGCTTTCATTTGGTTGATCATCCCCCCAAATTCCCCTGATTTAGACTATATAGACTATTATCTATTCTCAAAACTGGGAAGAAAACATTTGAAACGACATAAATTTTATTCCAATGGGGAAGTAATAACATTGTCGCTGATAGGTTTGCAAACCAGGGCAAATGATTTTTTTGGAAAATCTAGAGTTACTTTATAAACATTGCAATAAGTGTATACAGTTGAAAAGAGATTACGTTGAATAATTAATTTTTTTTTGAGATTTGTTCGTTCTTTCTATGCTATGTTAAACACTTAGCAATACGCCTCATACATCGTATTATACATTTTTTTTAGAGTTTTTGGTGTCGAGAAGCAAGAAAACTATGTTTAATCTAGTCGCGTGGGTGTTGAACCGCACATAAGTTTAAATAAGTTAGATTTTTGTCCAGAAAGTCAAATAATATATATAAAATAAAAATAAAAATTATTTCCTTTATAATGCATTTTTTGTGCTAATTTTATTGTACTAATACATGCTTTTCAAAAGTTGTTGCTCGAAAAAAGCATTAAATCTGCTTCTTTACCACCTACATCAGATGCGGCAAGGTATTATTTTTATAGAGTCTATCTCCAAATATAAACCTAGCTATCTAAAAGAATTAATCCTGAAGATTGGGGCTGGAAAGCAGACAGTTTCTAACACCAAAATTCATGTCTCAAGTAGCTGCTCTACCACAATTATTGAGAAAAAGGATGCCGGAAGAAAAGTAATCGTAGTTGTGTAGTAGCTGGCTTAATATGTACTAGAATTTACCAAATATAGAAATAATTGAAGATATATCCGAAGAAGGAGCAGAAAATGTTGCCGAACTCGAGCTTCTGAATATCTTTCAACAACCAATCACAGAAGAGGAGGATTTGGAAGAATTTCTGGAATCAGTAGTTTCTGGCATACATGAAATTTAAATAAAAATAGAGTTTTCAATAATGCTAAACAAATTATATTTTTGAGTGTTCCGTACGGAACACTTATAAGATCACTTCGGTGTCTGTCCGTCTGTCACACCCGATTTTCTCCGAAACTATTTGTCATAGAAAGTTGAAATTTGGTAATAATATAAGAATTGATGGCCTCATCAGAGCCATGTAGTTTTGAAAGTTAAATTTTGACTTAAGGGGTTAGTTTTGGGGGTGAAATCGGAAGTGAAAAAAAATTTTTTTTACTAGGTAATCGAGTGTGGTGTCAAATGAAAGCTTGTGAAAACACGAGTAAAATATATATATATATATATATATATATATATATATATATATATATATATATATATATATATATATAATGTAATACTTGCGCGCACTTTTCTTTGTATTATTTTTAAAAAATCGCGAAAAATCGCTGTCCACCCGCCTTATCTCGAAAAGTAATTATCAAAAAATTTTGAAAAAATTTGGGAATATTCTCCACGGAGTGTAGATTGAACGAAAATTATCACGAGTGCATTATCTTTAATAATTTATCTGGTATATAAAAAAAAACAAAAATTTCAAGGTCTTCAGATTTCAGTAAAGATTGGAAACAAACTTTGTTGAAAACTCATTTGGGGTGTGTTTTGTGAAGTGACTGATCATTTTATACCTCTGTAAAAAATTTTTTATTTGAAAAGCAATCAACGTACAGAACACTAATTGCGCAAGTTCAACTTGCACTTGACCGATTATTTATAAAACATATGCATATTTTTCTGTATTTATAAATATTTTGCATTATCTTAAGGTAAAGTTAAAATTTAATGACAAATTCATATGATCTTATGTTAATTTACATGCTCCTTCTTTGATATTGTACTGAAGAATTCTTTGGATAAGAATTCTTTAAAAAATGTATCGGTATTTTCACAAAAATTTAGTATAAATTTCAAAAATATGCGTTTATTGCAAACTCACATTTTTTAGATCGCGCAAAAATGGTTCATTTTACAGGAAAATTTCTTCTACACAAAAAGAGACCTTTTTTGTGTAGAATCGTTTGATTTATGTTTTTTCCATGTGATATTTTCATAAATTATGCATATTTTTCGAGATATTCTGGAAAGATCCAAAATAGGGCCCTTGCGGACTCCATTTTTCAGTCGGCCATGCCCTGATTGCTGCAAATTTTTTTACATATATTATTTGGCTGGTAGTGAACCTCTCTGGCTAAAAATCTAACTTATTTAAATTTATGTGCACTTTTACCAGATTTTCGTCTCTGGTGACTGGGCTAGTTATTTTTTCATCATTTCCAATTTTAGTAGAAATAGTATGTAGAGGGTAATATCAGTTTAAGTTGTAAGCATATTTAAATAAAGCCTTTCCTCTGTTCAATTACTAGTGTATTATTATAGGACTCGCGGTTACAAGAAAAGTACTGGGTAAATCACTCAAATGACTTTCATTTTCTTTCCGCAAGTTCTCTTAATTTACGAATTAACTTATTAAATAATGAATCATATTGTTTTAGATTACTTATATCCGATAATGATAAAACTGATAGATTGTTTTAAATATAAATGGGTCAGGTACTGCCAAAATTTTATACTAATTACATGGCAATTTGGATTAGTATTACAAACTGTTTATATTTTGCACGAATTTAACCTTCGTTTTTTACTTCAATATGGACCATCATTTCTTATGAGTTTTGTGGTAAGATTAAGTTTGAAATTTTGTCTAAAGCCTTTCTTTTTAAAAATATATTGTCGAATTATTTTACCATTCAAGTTACGATGGTTTTTTTTTTTAAGGACTGTACCAAAAATATAACTTGTGCACGAAAAATATCTAGAGATCATTACAGCCTTTGTTCTTGTTTAATTAAAAACATCGATTCTGTAAAATTCGGACAGTTGTCATCGATTGTCGACATATTGCAAGAATAGCGTTTGCTGAATCAACCACTTGACAAGATTATAAAACAGCATCACCTTCTTTGGCGTTAATCTGGGCTTTTTCATCGTTTGCGCAGCTTTACTATGTCTCAATGACGATCTTTTTTGCATATCATTGTTGTCCTTCTTAAGTTAGGACTTCCTCATTAAAGTGCTAGTAATAATACCACCGTACCGGCGGTACTATTACTAGCGATGATGTCTTTCTGGAGATCTGGATGTGTTTGGTTTATGTTCTTTAGCAATTTAAGGCAATCGGTCGTTTAGCATCCTGTTCCTGCATTCTTCATCCCCTTCTCATATTTCAGCCCATTTTACTAAGTCTTGGATTTCACAAATATCTCTTAGTTCCTCGTTCTTTTCTTATCAAATAAGGTTCTTCCTCTTTCAGGTTTTAGTTACTGGTGACGTTGCTAAAGTTCATGATTTGTTCCACACTCTGACTGTAAAATGCGAGTTTACATCTTTATGGTTCCTTAGACACCTGGAGAGATCGTGTTTTCTGTATGGAGAATTGCATGTTAAACTTTTTTGCGACTGTTCAAACTCGCCTTTACAGATTTCCTTCCCCTTAAAAATAAGGACTGCGTAAACAGCATAACAAATGATCTTCATTTTTTTTTTTTCTTCTACCTCTATCTTTTTTCAGTTTGTTTTGTTCCTGGAGTTAATTAGTCCTTTATGGTGCAAATAGAATACGGCTTAAACTGTTTCTCTGTCTAATCCCAGTTACCATAAGTACCCTTTTACCAAGTTTCTCTGCTGCTCTTATGAATGTATAGTTATAGTTTAACCTCTTGCTGAAGGCTGCCACATTGGAGTGTACATTTGTTTTTTAACGTAGCACATAAACATGAAACTTCTTTCTAAACTCAACTTTTTACGAATGGTTTAAATCTGTTTGGTAATGGATGTTTAGTTCTACAGCGATATCATGATTGCTAATTTGATAGTCTTGCTCAAGTTTTTCCAAGAATTCATTGACCGACTAAAACGAGGTGCATCTTTGACATCGAAATTTCCAGAGTGAAACCGAGCGAATCATGTCTTGACTGTTGTTTTTGATTATTCAAGAGCTTTTTTGACCATCTGCTATTTTCACAGTTCTTAATTTACCTCCCCGGAAGTATCATTATTTTTTTATTTTTTATCATTATTATTAATCAGGGTGATAATTTTAGAATATTTTCTTATACTTCTCTTCTGTTCCGCTTATCTTCCCCTCTTTATTTATTTCTTGTTTGTACTTGCGATTTATCCTATTATTTGTTTTAATATTAGATTAGGAACTCACACACAACATTTTTATAGCTGGTTGCTTAAATGTCCATTTATTATATACTAAGCCAAATCCAAAAAAATTCTCAAGTAATATTTTATTGGAGAAATCTCTTCTTTTTGATGTGTACACTGAAAAATAAAAAGTAGTCCCTCTCCCCTCGGCTTCCCCCCTTATTTTGGGTTGAAAAGGTTAAAAATGGGTTTTTGTAATTTACGGTTTTCCTGTTGACATTAAAAAGAAATGTTTTAAAATAAAAAATATTTTACGAAAAATTTCTGATCGACATGGGTGTTTTGAGAAAAAAAAAATTACGCCAATTTTCACCGCTAGAGGGCGTACTTACATGAAGAGTTGAAGGGAAATATGCATTATAAACTACTTTTACACTTTTATTTATATGGATGCATGGATAAACTTTTTCACACACATATCCACACACACACACAAACATACACACACAAATATTGCTATATTTATGAATAATTTCAAATATTATTATTAATGTTTATATGTATATGTACATAAAAACATTAACACAAACAAGCACATACACACACACTTATATTTCTTATATCTATATTTAGTTTATTTATATAAATCACACCTTTAAGTAAATTTAATCATCTTTATTATATTCTGTAATTAAAATTTATAAATATAAGTTATTTCAGTTATTGTCAAGTGAAGCACAATCGTTACTTTCAGAGTTATTTTCTGAACAAGAAGATTGTTCACGATCATTACAAACACTTCAATAACAGTTTCTTCATTATCATGTAATTCAGCTTCATCAACTGGTATGCAGGTTTCACAAACTCTACCACTGCAGTTGGAGCACATTACAAAGCATTTGAGTCTACTTTTTCTGTAACCGCAATTAGAGCCACATCCTTTGGTGGACTTGCAAGATATATTCAAAATTTTGTCAAGTACAGAATGCTCATATTTTCCTACAGTTAATGGCATTAATCCATTTTCATTTCTGATCCAGCCCCAATCTTCTGAATTTAAATTTCTATCATCACAACTTTGAATTTGTTAGTATGCTCTTAAAGAGTGAAGCTTAACTCCACCTACAGTGGGAAGTAATTTTGCTATGTCAAATTTATCAGTTTTAGCACTTTTTACAAAACATTCAGACCGCAAATCATTTAAACTAATTTTTGGATTTTTATTTCCATAAAAGTAATGAAAAAACATTTCTTCTTCTCTAATAATTTCATTTTGATCTATATTTCGAAGTAAAAATGTATGTGCCATATTGAAGATTTTCATATTTTTTTAACAGTTTATAAGCGTCTAACTTGCCTAACATCCCGTAAATGCATGAACAAATAACAAAAGCTGTTATAGTATTTTTGCATTTATACAAGTGGAAGAATAATAGGCATTTTTTTTTTAAATTTTTACCTGGGGAAATATACATTTTTATAAAAATAGTCTAGACCTAAACGTAATACCAAGCTTCAGATACAATTTGGGCATCAGCACCTTCTTCGGTTTGTAAGATATCCACACCGGATTTTATTAAATAATTTTTAAAAAACTTATAAATATTTTTTTATTTTTCTCAGTAAAGAGAAACTTTTCTTTGGTGGTTTTTAATTCCACATCTTCCTGAAACTCTACATAAGAAGTAAAATGTTTATTAGCCCGACGTAACCTTTCTCCACTTTTGGTTCATACCATATCACCACTCACACGGCCAGATAATTCTATTGCGACGACACCTGTTGAAAAAGCAAACTTGTTGGCTGAACTCTTTGCTTCACATTCTACTGTCGATTTCCAAGGAAAAGCACCACCTACTATTCCCATAGTGCAGTCAAGGATGCCTGATGTTGTTTTCAGACAACGTATCATAAAAAGGCTTCTGGCGCAGACGGAATACCTGCCATAGTTCTCAAAAACTGTGCGAGGGAACTGACACCAGTTTCTGTAGACTTTTCAGCCTATCCTATAGAAAGGGAATATTTCCTTCCTGCTGGAAATGTGCCATAGTTCAGCCGATACCTAAAAAAGGCAAGAAGACCTTGCCAAATAACTACCGACCAATCGCACTGCTTTCAATAATATCGGAAGTCATGCAAAAAGCTATCAGTCAACATCTTCTAAAATATCTTGAAGAATTCAACATTATTAGCGATCACCAATATGGCTTTCGTAAACATAGATCAACAGGAGATCTTCTGACTTATGTAACACATGTTTGGAACAACGCAATTGAACACTTTGGAGAATCTCGAGCTGTTGCTCTTGACATATCCAAGGCATTCGACCGTGTTTGGCACGATGGGCTGTTGGCTAAGCTACGTTCTTGTGGTATGTCTGAAAAGTTCTGTTTGTGGCTCTCATGTTTCCTCAGTGAGCGTTCTTTACGAGTGGCGGTCGACGGATTTCTTTCTAACACCTTCACTATCAACGCCGGTGTGCCCCAAGGCTCCATACTTTCTCCTACTCTCTTTCTCATTTATATTAACGATCTGCTGGAAAAGACCGGAAATCCAATCTACAGCTTTGCAGATGACAGTACGCTTATCTCTTTATTCACTTTGAACGCTCGGACATCGGCTGCTCAGGCGAGTGTCCGCAGACAGCGGGAAGTTGTTCAACTTAACAAAGACCTAGAAGAAATTCTATCTTGGGTTGACAATAACCAAGTGGAATTTAACGCTACAAAAACCCAGGCGGCAGTTTTTTCTAAAAAGGTTAACGTTGCTGAACCCGACATAGTTATGGCGGGGCACTCCACTCCTTTAACATCGTCACTCACTTTGTTGGGCGTTAATTTGGGAGTAAATATGTCCTGGCATGAGCATGTTGCAGGGATAGCAAGGAGAGCTTCTCAAAAGTTGGGAATATTATTTCGAACCAGAAAGCTTTACACTCCACAACAACTGTTAATTCTTTACAAAGTTCAAATTCGACCAACTATGGAGTACTGCTCCCATATTTGGGGCTCCGCTCCCAAACATACACTGCATTTATTGGAATCTATTTAGAGAAGAGCTGTTCGTCTGATTGGAGACCCGGAACTAACCGGCGGCCTTGATTCGCTGGAACATCGAAGAACGGTTGGCGACTTGAGCCTATTCTACAAGTATTTTCATGAAAAGTGCTCGGAGGATGTGGCCCGTTTAATTCCTCCCAGAGCGGTGCATGTTAGAAATACACGTCGCGCTGATACTTCACATCCGTATGAGGTTTAGCTTGTTACTCCTCGTACAATGCTTTTTAAGCAGTCTTTTATATGGAGAACATCATCCCTTTGAAACAATTTGCCCAGGACTGCGTTTCCCACCGAGTACAATTTACAGTGATTCAAGAACAACGTGAATCGCTTTTTCCGCACACGAGTCGCTCCTGTAGCGTTTTAGGGACTTCTCTGCAGCACGTGTGCTAGACCCATAAAAAAAAAATAATAATAATTTTAAGGGATCATCTGGATAACCATCGAAGATAACAATGCATTTTTTGTATTTTTAATGTAAGTAACGTAATTTTAGGTAATATGTCTACCAGGGGTTAAAAAGATACCGTAAATACTATATTTTTTATAAAATCGGCCTCCATAAGTAAACTAAAAGTTTCTATTCCTTTTTAAGATAATATTATCTTTTATTTTTTATTCTTGAATTCTATATCTTTTGTATTTATATATGTAATAAATGCATCCATATAAATAAAAGTGTAAAAATACAAGTTTATAATGCATATTTTCCTTCAACTCCTCATATAAGTACTTAAAACGTCCTCTAGCGGTGAAAATTGGCGTATTTTTTTTCCAAAACACCTATGTCGTTTGAAAATTTTCCGTAGAATATTTTTTATTTCAAACATTTTTCTCTAAAGATAACAGGAAAGCTATAAATTGCAAAAAACCGTTTTTGAACCCTTGCAACCTAAAATAAGGGAGTTGGGAATTTTTTTGGATTTGACCCCCTTTTTTTAATTTTCTATCAGGCTATTAGTACTAAATTTATAATTGGGGTTTTGAATAAAAAAAATTTGTGTCATAATTGGAAAGATCATATATAAGTTTTATAACAAAACAATTTTTTTTTCGTTATAATTTAAAAAAATAAATAAATAATATATATAAATAAATTTTTGACCTTACCAGGTGTACAAGTATGAAATGCGGATTTCAGATAACAGATGGTGCACCAATGCAGTTTGTGCTATAAAGATTTGACACTGCGCCATTTTGTTGTGTCATCAACAAGTGTCAGACGCGCAAGAGTGATAAATTGGAAAAGTGTGTGCATAGTGTAGTGTTGTTGTGTTCAATATGTCGAAATTTATACCGCACGTAGAGCATTCGCTGACAGCATTAATTTTTTGCTTTCACTTGAAGAAAACTGCTGTTGAATCATACCGATTACTTCGAGAAGCTTATGGTGAACATGCTCCATCGCAAGATACGAGTGAACGATGGTTTCGGCGTTTCAAAAGTGGGGACTTCGATGTTGCAGACAAGGAACGTGGAAAACCGCCAAAAAATACTAAGATGTGGAATTGCAGGCATTGTTGAACGAAGATGATTCGCAAACACAAAAACAACTCGCCGAGCAATTGGGCGTTAGTCAACAAGCTGTTTCCAATCGGCTACGTGAGATGGGAAAGATTCACAAGACCGGAAGATGAGTATCACATGAGTTGAACGACAGGCAAATGGAAAGAGCGCAAAAACACGTGTGACATTTTGCTCGCTCGGTACAAAAGGAAGTCCTTTTTGCATCGTATAGTTTCAGGGGACGAAAAGTGGATTTATTTTGAGAATCCTAAGCCCAAAAAATCATGGGTAGACCCAGGCGCACCATCCACATCGACCGCAAGACCGAATCGCTTTGGCAGAAAGACGATGCTCTGTGTTTGGTGGGACCAGAGGGGCGTGGTCTATTATGAACTGGTAAAACCTGGGGAAACGGTTAATACTAAACGTTACCAACAACAATTGACCGATTTGAACCATTCGCTGCTTGAAAAAAGGCCAGAATACCGAAAGAGGCAACACAACGTCATTTTTCTTCATGACAATGCTCCATCACATACGGCAAAACCAGTTCACGACACGTTGGAAACACTCAGCTGGGAAGTTCTACTCCATGCGGCTTACTCACCAGACTTGGCTCCTTCCGATTACCACTTGTTTGCATCGATGGGTCACGCACTTGCTGAGCAGCACTTTGGTTCGTACGAAGATGTGAAAAATGGCTCGATGAATGATTCGCAGCAAAAGGGGAAGATTTTTACTGGCGTGGTATTCACAAATTGCCCGACAGATGGGAAAAATGTATAACAAGCGATGGAGCATACTTTGAATAAAGCACTTTTTATCACTCTTCCGAATTTAATATGTTTTTCTAGAAAAAAAATCCGCATTTCATACTTGTACACCTGGTATTATGGATGACGAACCGAAAAAACTCGAGCGTGTGTGACATCACAATGTTTATTTTTCCCCATAGACATAGAGAATGGACTAAGCATTAGCCTCACAAAATTGACCACTCTCTAGAAAGAGACAAAGCGACTGTGCGGCCAATACCTGTCTCTTTTCTGTAGGCCTGTAATAACCAAGGTGCAGTACCCCGAGGCGAAATTTAAGACAAGAAAAGTATCCACCCGATTTTAGTTCAAATAGAACTCTTAAAAAGAGCGCCGTAGCTTAGCGGCAAAGTGCTTTTACTCCGAATCTTGCTGACTTGGGTTCGAGTCTCGTAGGTTTGTCTTTTTTAATATTATTATTTTTTTATTTATAAGTAAAATTATTATTTTTACGCTCCTGCAAGCCTGTGACGTGGGCCATTCAGAATTCTAGAAAGAGACAGCTACTGGCCGTACATTCGCTTTGTCTCTTTCACATTTTTGCCTCTATATTTACTTCATTGGGGGATACGGAACGCTCAGTCTATTCTCTATGTATATGACTTTAATATAATGACGTCACAAACATGGCAGCCAATCGTGGCACTTCCGCGCTTTTTTTAAATTTTATAATTTTTAATTTATTTATAATTAATTGTAAAAATTTTTTAAAAAGTTCTTCGTATCGATTATCAATATTATTTATGTTAAAGTTTCGAAATAAAGTAAAAAAATCGATAATTATTTTTTATTCAAAAACTCAATTGCTAAATGTATCGTGAAACGAACTAATGAACATACTATTATTATTATTAATTTTCTAGGTGTGGCTTGGATTCCTAATAACACAAATACAATACAAAAAGTGGATGCCAATTCGTCAATATTTTCAAAAAAAATTTCTCTTGAATTTTAAGAACATACCACCAAAAACAAAGAAAAGTATTATATTACAATACATACATGTCGAAAGAATTTTATTACTGTCGGTCTGTGCGCTTACATTTATACCATTTTTAATATTAAAAGAAGTTCATAGCGATGCGAGGAGCTGTGTTTTGCTTTCCTTTATGGCAGATAAATTTATTTTTAATATATCAAGGCCGGTTAACTTTTTCATGTTCGTATTGTTCTTTATTCAGACAGTTACTTTGTCGTTTTCACTATATTATTCTGTCACGTTATATAGCGTTCCAAATTGTCAGCTGTCACTTATGAACCTACATGTTCGTGATAGTTTTAAACAACTGAATCGACTTCCATGTAAAACCTATAATAATCGTGTTAGAGAAAATTTAAAATTCATATCAATGTGGCACCAGCAAGTACTGAGGTAAGTATTAAGATTTTAGTCTACCTGCTTCGCAGCAGTCCTCGTAATTCTTAAAAGCAGTTGCAGGTAATTTAAATCTCAGTAACCCAATTTAGCCTGACGTGAAAGGATGAATTCTGCTTCTTTCATTACGTATAAGTATTACAACGATTCACCAAAGTTATTTAAGGGGTAATGCCAGTCTAGAGGTAGGAAAAAAACCTGGTTTTGATATTGTTTTATTGAAATATAGTGAACGCAATCCAAAAGGCCCAATCAGAAAATCACCCAAAACACATGAAATATATTCTCAGAATTCGGACAAATAATATTCAATCGATTCTAGCCTAAACGGATACACCCCTATTCTACTTATATTCTCCTATATAAACCGAAAATCTTCTAAATAAGAATTTAAAACAAAAAATGCCCCAAAACACATATATTACTTTAACCAATAAAAACAATATAGAGTTGATTGATTGGTCCGTTATTTTGTGACAGTACCGTCAAACGGGGTGACATTGGACAGTTTTTTAAAATTTCCTTCATATTTCTTCCAAACTAAAATAATACCCAGACTATATTTTTTACCAAATGTAGTTCAATTATCGTAGAATCCAAATACCAGCACAGATTTTATTTTACTCCACTGGAAATTTTTATTTTAAAAGTGTCCGAAGTCATCTCGTAGGGTGGGGTGACTTTGGATACATATGTAAATCGTACAGGTTTCGATGTTTCCGCACCAATGGGATGACTTCGAACACATATTTTTATACACATAACACATATTTTTATACACATAACACATATTTTTATATACATAACAAATGCGTTTAATAAGAACTGTAGTTATTCAATATTAATATTCATAGGTAAATTTTCGAAAGTATAACGGTCTCGGCGTTGCTCGAGTATGATTAATTTTTGAAAAATGTCTTCTGCTACCATGTCGTTTTCATCATCTATGACTGGAAATACAAAAACACAACCTTCTCCGGTGTTCTTCTTTCTTAGAAACTTCACATGTATATGATTTCCTTATTTATTAATAATTTTTCCTACATAATATTTTTTCTTCGTGGAGTTATTTTACAGGAATAGCAATGATCCCAAATTCGTTAACTTGTAGTTCTGCAGTTTCTGTTGTATTCGCCTTCTTTTGACTTTGTATGAGTGTTTTAAATGGCACTGACTCCGAATCCTAATCACATGAAGGATCACTCTCAAAAGCAATAGATTGGGAAGATTTTGTAGTTTTTGACAACCTGAAGTTGAAGATCTTACTAGAGCTGCATTTATATCCTCTTTACTAATTTCTCGACCAGGTGGTACATTTATCCGCTTTCGTTTTCCTTTTTTGTTATTTTCCTAAGGGTTTCTGTTTTCTTTTAAGAAAACCAATAAAGATTGATCAAGCGTAGTAGTACCTGTTTCTTCATCACTCCTCATATGATTTGGTAAACGTTTGATGACTTCTTGCGGATTGAACGGAACTATTCCACATCCTCGAAATCCAGAAAGAATATTTGCTTCGGACTTAGCTTGAATGAACTGTAGTGTTCTTTGCAATAGCTGTGGAAAGTATGATTTCTGAAAAGCACCTTTCCTCTGGTATTTCCATTCCGTCAATATTTTTCGCCAACCCTTCTTTAAAGGTCCAAGGTTATCTCCAATCAGTAGCTTGGTTCCTTTCTTATTTCGAAAATATGGCAATAGTATTTTACTAAACCACTCGTAAAACGTTGCTGCGTCGAACCAGCCCGACTTACTAATGCTATATTCAGATCCAGGAGGACCATTTTCCTCCCATTCTTGATATCGATGCTTAGCTTTGTATACAACAAAAGGTGGTAAAAGTTCTCCATTTGCTGAAGCAGACATCATCACACTTATGCTTGTCTTTGTTGAATCCATAATTCTGTCGCAGTGTTTTACACCGCGTTTACAAACGACCTTGGCTTTACCAGTATCATCGCTAAAGTTGGTCTCGTCATAATTAACAATGTTTGCTGCTTCAATATTCTCTAATGCTTTTTCTAGTTCCGTAAAATATTCAGTTATAGTTTGGACAGAAACTTGCGCACGAAGCCGTTTTATATTTTGGGCTTAATTTGCAGTTAATTCTTTATGACGAGACAGGAAGTATCTTGCATAATCACGTCCGGGCATATTTTCATGGAATTTTTCAATATTAACACCTTTCCTATTCAAGTATTGTTTTACTATTTCTCTGATATCATATTCAGTTAGTAAAAATCCCCATTCACAGGCACTTTGTATTAACAAAACTAGACGATTTTCTTCGACAACATTAAGAACACTTTGACCTCCTGCTTTTTTTGTATGTTTTTCATTGACACCGTTGTTTATGGTCGATTTTGGAACACCATAGAATTCTGACGCTTTTCTTAAAGACTTTGTTCGGTTTTTAACTTCTTCTATAGCTTTTTTTAGGTTATCTTGATTGTAGTTCTGATAACTACCGCCTAACACTTTTCTATACTTTCGTGGCATTGTCCAAAGTCACCCCCTAAAAGACAATTTTTTTGTTACGGGCCTGTATAAAAAAAAACTATTCTAGAAAAAAATTTAATTTCGTTGTCAAATGATTTTTGTAATAATAAGCAAAATAGTCGGAAATCGTGCAGATTTTAAGTAGTTCTGTGCAGAATACTTACTTGTTCACTATTTTTATAATCACTAAATTCAGTTTTCCAGTAAAAGCGTAGCACGTGGCGAAGTTTAGCTTGCAGCGCGACCCACCGCCACCGTGGTTGAAAGAATACTGGCAAGTATGAGCTTGCATTAAAACGGTGACGATAAAATGCATACATTCGGTAAAATACGAATAAGAAGTAGCGAACTACTGATTGTCCAAAGTCACCTCCACTATCCGAAATCACCCCGTTTGACATTTTAACAATAAAATTACTTAACTACTTTGCTAACTGTCACTAAATATATTTGTAATGATTTTTACCATTGCGTTATCGCGATTTCGTAGTACAACTACGTGTTAAGCGTAGTTGTACTACGAAATAGCAATAAGGAAATGGTAAAATCTTTACAAATATATTTAGTGACAGTTAGCATCAAGGTAATTAAGTAATTTTATTGTAAAAACAATGCAGTCAACTATAGTGTAAGTGAGCGGACCAAAACTCCTTTTTTTCAAACAAATACGCAATTTTTTTGCAGAATATAAATGTACATTGAATAGTAGATTCAGAAACTAAAAAGCCGATATGGGCCTCACAAACGGCCTATATTGGTAAAATCACAAGCAATTGTTTTTGTTATATATTTACTTGTAAATGGTTCTTTTTGAATTATAAATGACAAAAAAACAATTTCAAAGAGAACTGTTTCGTAGAAAGCGTACCATAAGGACAATTGTACTTAAAATTATAAAACAAGATATTCTCAACCTACTAAAAACATGCATGAAACAAAATTATTTTATATTTAATAATTCTGTTTACAACAGCCTAGAAGGACTTATAAGGGGAAGCCTCTTAAGCCTACTTTTACCAGAAATTTTTATAAATAACATCGAAAATATAATTCAAAAACATGATACGTACAAATCTTTACTATACTGGTACCGTTATTGGAACATTTTAGTTTGTTTCAATGGCACGGATAGACAGTTGAATACATTTTTTAATCACATCAATTCCATCTACTTAATTTCCTAGATCTTACTATATCAAGGGATAACAACAAACACAAATTTTCAATATTTCATAAACCATCACACACAGACACAACAATACGAACACTTGAAACCACCCAAACCAACACAAATTTGCAGCATATCACAGTATGTTACATAGGCTAGTGAGTGTTTCTTTATCTGAAAATGATTTCAATAACGAATTAAATTTAATAAAACAAATTGCCGAAAATAATGGTTAACCCCAAAAGTGGTTAATTTAATACTTAATAAACAACTTAAAAACAAAGCTATTTCTGAAGTCTACCCTAAAACTAAAGACAGCAATATCAATTATAAATCATCAACCTATTTTGGCTCACCTTCATAAAAAATTAAACACTAATATATTAAAACTAATAATTCACTGATGAATTATCCCACATTAAGTGGGTCCTAGGCCTATGTGAAACAAGACTACAAGGAGAAAAGTGTACTACATTGAAATTTGGACACCTCCTTTATCAAAACAATAAAGAGGAAAACCCACATATAGGTGGAATAGCAATAATGATCCATAAAAACATGAAACATCTTGTTACTAAAATGAAATCAATATCACATCGAGTTATATATATAACGATGAAACTGTCAAAATGCTATAATATTCAAATAGTGCAAGTCTATGCTCCTACAAGTACTGCATCAGATGATGAAACCGAAGGCTGGTATGAGGATATTTCAACAGCATTAACAACGGAAAAGGCACAATATAAACTTATCATAGGTGATTTCAATGCCAAATTAGGATTACTGACTCGGTACTATAAATGAACGTGGAAAAAAGATGATTGATTATCTTCAAAAGGAAAAGATATACTGCATGAATTCCTTCTTTCAGAAGCAAGCACAGAGAGACGTTGGACTTGGAGAAGCCCAGATTCAACTGTAAAAAATGAAATTCACTATATTTTGACGAATCGAAAATTTATAGTAAAAGATGTAACAGTCCTAAACCATTTTGATACTGGCAGCGACCACAGACTAATAAGAGCGTAAATAGAGATAAATACCAAAATAGAACGAAGTAAATTAATTAAACAACAACGATGCCCGATGCCAGAATTAATTCAAGAAAATTTGGAAAGATATCAAAATGAACTAAACAAAAAACTATCTAGTAAAGAAACATTGAATAAAATGGATGTTGATGCCCTAGAAACTAAAATAAAAACCGATATAAAAACAGTTGCTAAAAAGATATGCAGTACCAACAGAAACAAAAATTCAAAGGAGGAAGAAGGGAGACTAAAGAATTTATGACAAAAAGAAGAAAATTAGATAAAGGTACACCAGAATATATTGAACTAAAAAAAGTTATAAAGAAGAATTTAAGAGATGACTTACGACACTATAATACAATGATGATAAAATCGACAATCAAAAGTAATAAAAACTTGAAAATTCTTAAAACAGTTAACAACATGGGACGTCCTCGGATACATCAATTAAAAGACCCAAATGGCGCCATCAAAGAAGATAGAGAGGATCTGATAGCAATTACTGAGAAGTTCTATAGTACGTTATACGCAGAAAGTAATATAAAACAAGTGAAAGTGGATGACGAAACCATTTTAAACGTTGGCTCAGAAGATTTTCCTGACATTATCATATGCGAGGTAGAATCAGCCTTATCACAAATGAAGAATGGTAGAACACCCGGAAACGATGGTGTGACAAAAGAAATGATAAAATTTGGCGGTGTCATTGCTATAGAAGCACTGACGATACTCCTCAATAAATGCCTGATGGAAGGACAAATACTGGATGAATGGCGAAATGCCGTAGTAATCCTATTATATAAAAAAGGTGATAAATTAAAACTTGATAATTATCGGCCTATAAGTCTACTCTGCCACCCATACAAATTCCTAACCAAGTTTATAACAAACAGACTCATAAACAAGTTACTTACCAACCTCCAGAGCAGGCTGGCTTCCGGAAACATTATAGCACAATAGAACATATACAGACATTTTGTACACTAATAGAAAAATGCAATAAATATAACGAAACATTACATCTCGCATTCGTTGACTACAATAAGGCTTTCGATTCAGTGGAACTGTGGGCTGTTTTTAAAGCTATGTAAAATGCAAGAATCTACTTTAGGTATAAAAAAGCTTCTTAAAAATATATATGATAACGCGACAATAACAGTTAACATTGCAGAGGACATTAAAACAAACAAAATTGCAATAAAAAAAGGAGTCAGGCAGGGAGATACCATTTCCCCAAAGCTATTTACCCTTGCATTAGAGGATGTTTTTAAAAAACTAAATTGGGATTAAAAGGGCATCAAGATAGATGGTAAGTACCTAAGCCATCTGCGCTTTGCGGACGACATTGTACTTATTAACCAAAACATAACGGAACTACAGACTATGTTAAAAGAACTTCAAGAAGAATCCGTAAAAATTGGACTAACAATAACCATGAATAAAATTAAATCATGACAAAGGATGAGGTAGATGCACATATAGGAGAACCAGTTATTGAAAATGTCGAGGAATATATATATATATATATATATATATATATATATATATATATATATATATATATATATATATACCTAGGTCACAATATTAAATTAGGCAAAGAAAATCAAACTGCCGAGATAAGTAGACGTGTTCGGTTAACATGGGCAGCCATAGATAAACTGACATATATTTTAAGAAATGAGAAAATTCCAATAAATTTAAAAAGAAAAGTGTTTAACACCTGCATATTATCAGTAATGACATACGGGATGGAAACCATGACGCTCACCATTAGATCAGCCAAGAAACTCCGGACAACACAAAGGGCTATTGAACGAATGATGTTAGGAATAAGTCTCAGAGATCATATCACAAATGAGAATATTAGGAATAGAACAAAAGTTGAAGATGTTATAGAACGCATTGCTCAATTGAAGTGGAACTGGCTGGGTCATGTTGCACGACAGGACGATTCAAGATGGACAAGGCGTATTGTACAGTGGAGACCTCGCCTTCATAAGCGCAGTGTTGGCAGACCTCAATTACGCTGGCTAGATGACATCAAAAACAATGTAGGGAATAAATGGCATCAGATAGCATAGGACAAAAGACTATGGAAGAGTCTGGGGGAGGCCTATGTCCAGGAGTGGACTGTGAAGGGCTGTTAGAAGAAGAAGAAGAAGAAGAATTCACTAGGAAAACTTATAAAAAATGCAAAAGTTAAACAAAACAAAGGTGAAAAATCGGAAGTATATAAATTAAATTGCGGTTCGTGTACTAAGGCGTACATAGGGCAGACAAGGCTCGCATTTGAAACTAGAATTTCAGAACAGAAACGAAGTTTTCTTAACAACAAAACAGATTCTTCCTACCGCATTTATTAAATAGAACGGAACTATCAATTTAATGACCAATTTGAAATATTACATGTAGAAAACAAAGGAAAAAGTTAAACCTTTTGGAATGCCTAGAGATAAACCTCATTATTAAAATGATATACCTTATAAAGTTCAGTATGAATTCCGAGAATACCTTAATTAACTATTTTCACACTAGTTGTAAAAGTAGATAACGAGGTGGAATAAAACCTAAATGTTTATTTGTTGCAAAAAGTATCAGAAGAAGTTACCATGTAATAAAAAGTGGAAATTTCGACAAATTGTCTTTCTACTCAATATATATCACCACTACATCAAACACTTTATTTTTGCACTCACACTTCATTGGTTAGGTGTTCTGACCAAGAAATTCGTAGCAAACTTGGCAGTATCCATGCTCGAAAGCTTCGATACGATTCAATGATCTCAGTTTTAACGACCATGTCTCTATATAAGAGGACCGGCCAGACATAGCATTTTATTACTCATAGGCGCAGGGCGAGTGGCAATAGTCTTTAAAGCAGGTTATTTTTCAACTTTAGAGAGGTGTCCTTTGCCATGCCAATCCGCGGTTTAGCCTCCCCATTACAATTCGTTGACGACAGAGCCAAGACATTTGAATTTAGTAACCCTTTCAATCTCTTGATCCTTTATAGAGATGTGTTCTCTTGGGGGTGTCTACTAATCACCATTATTTTGGGTTTCCCAGTATTTACATGTAGACCATATTCCGAACAATCACCGGAGACTACTACGTTGATTTATTGGACCAAGAAAAAAAGGCCTCATTTAGCAAAGACAAAAGTGTTGTTTCACCAAGATAATGCTCCAGCTTACAAGTCCATAAAATCGAGGGTGAACAACAAGGCTGTAAACTGCTTCCTCCTCTACCATATTCATCAAATCTGGCCCGCAGCGATTATTACCTATTTCCAAATGTGAAAAGGTAGGTCCAGGAAAAGAGATTGGCTCAAATGAAGAAGTCGAATGGGAAACTGAGGCTTATTTGAGAGAGCTCGATAAATCGTATCCATATGAAAGGTATCCAAATATTGATAGATCGCTGAAATAAGTGGATCGCTCTTGAAGGAAACTATGTTGCAGAATAAAATCGATTTTTGACAAAAACATTATTTTTTCTTTAAACGTCTCGGGACAGTATATCCAAGACATTCGACAGTGTTTGTAATGACGAATTGTTAACGAAGATTCCTTCTTACATAAAGGTTTTTGTTCACAGTTATCAGGTTGCCTCAGAGATAGTTCTTGACACTAACGAACTATGAAAAACCCAGACACAGGTTTTTCCTAAAAAATGTTTGTCATTCAATTTGTTCTGTACTAACTTGGGAGCAGCGAAAGGTTTTCAAAAGTTCGGATTAAAAAATCTATATACTTCACAACTAATGGCGTAACTAGGTTCAAGAGTCTGTGGGGAGACGTATGATTGCAACGGAGTTTCTTTAACGAGAAAATAGGTGACAAACAGCAGGGGGCAAAGCTTCTTGATGAAAAATATCCCCCTTACTCTGGAACTGTAAAAAACTGGGGCTCCCCTCTGCATAGGCCATCGTTTACAACGGGTTAGGTTGGAATCTTTGACATAATGAAAAACCACACAACTGTCATCACAACTGCACCATACATTCTATTTTGCATTTGACGAACATTTCGCTAACCATGTTAGCATCCTCAAAAGCGATGATTAAACCCAAGATTAAAAACTAGATTATACTAAATTTGTGATCTACTCGATCGAAACCGATTTACTAAAGTATAATAATAATAAACATTACTACTCAGCATATATCACCACTACACCAAACACTTTATTTTTGCCCTCGACGCGCGTTTCGCTAATCATGTTAGCTTCATTAGGAGCGATGATTCATCATCAATCTCCGCTCCTGATGAAGCTAACATGGTTAGCGAAACGCGCGTCGAATGCAAAAATAAAGTGTTTGGTGTAGTGGTGATATATACTGAGTAGTGTCATTGTGCCATAGATTCCACACTCCCAACATAGTACAAATTGTTTTTCATTACGGTATTTAAAATTGATGAAACGTACAACTATTTTATATTCGCAATATCTGTGGTATTTTTAAATAAGTGTCACAAATAAAAAATCAATAAAAACCGGTCAAGTGCAAGTTGAACTTGCGCAATTAGTGTTCCGTACGTTTTTTAAAATAAAAAATTTTGTTAGGGTGGTATAAAATGATCAGTGACTTCACAAAATACACTCCAAATGAGTTTTCAACAAAGTTTGTTTCTAATCTTTACTGAAAACTGGTGACCTTGAAATTTTGTTTTTATTTCTATACCAGATAAATTATTAAAGGTAATAATAATTTTCGTTCAATCTATACCCCGTGGAGAATATTCTAGGATTTTTTCAAAATTTTTTGATCAGTACTTTTCGAGATAAGGTAGGGGACAGCGATTTTTCACGATTTTTTAAAAGTAATACGAAGAAAAGTGTGCGCAAGTATTACATTATATATATATTTTTTACTCGTGTTTTCACAAGCTTTCATTTGACACCACACTCGATGACCTAGTAAAAAATTTTTTTTTCACTTCCGATTTCACCCCTCAAAACGAATCCCTTGAGTCAAAATTTATGTTACGGTGATATAAAATGATCAGTGACTTCACAAACCACAGCTCAAATAAGTTTTGAACAAAGTTTATTTCCAATCTTTACTGAAAATTGATGACCTTGAAATTTCTGTTTTTTTTATATACCAGATAAATTATTACAGGTAATGCACTCATGATAATTTTCGTTCAATCTACACACCCTGGAGAATATTCCAGAATTTTTTCAAAATTTTTTTATAAGTACTTTCCGAGATAAGGCGGGTGGACAGCGATTTTTCGCGATTTTTTAAAAATATTACAAAGAAAAGTGCGCGCAAGTATTACATTATATATATATTTTTTACTCGTGTTTTCACAAGCTTTCATTTGACACCACACTCGATTAAATAGTAAAAAAATTTTTTTTTCACTTCCGATTTCACCCCCCAAAACTAACCTCTTAAGTCAAAATTTAACTTTCAAAACTACATGGCTCTGATGAGGCCATCAATTCCTATATTACTACCAAATTTCAACTTTCTATGACAAATAGTTTCGGAGAAAATCGGGTGTGACAGACGGACAGACGGACAGACAGACGGACAGACAGACGGACAGACACCGAAGTGATCTTATAAGTGTTCCGTACGGAACACTAAAAATGGACTTTATTGTCTAATATGAACGTGTAAACCGTCATTTTGAAAAGAGCCTATTTAAGAAGTTTTAGTTGTAATACTAAACTTACTATGGGTCTTAATTCACAAAATTTTTAAATCCTTAAGATAGTCTTTTTAATTAAATAGGAGTTTACTATTGGCGCTATCCAGGAACAACAGTGAGGAAGTAGTAGATACCTGTTCTCTTTGGGATGCCTAATTAGCGTAAAAAGAAAGTAATTAATTTAAAAACTTATTAAAACAATTTAACTTAAACAAGATTTAATAACTGGAACCTTTAAAACTGCTTACCCCTTCGTAAAAAACATATAGTATCCAACTTTATTAGATCACATTACATTATAACACTACTATTATATTACAGTACACTACATTACCATACATTACATCATCTTACATTACTTACATGACATTACAGTTTACATTACATTACATCACGTTACAGTGCGTTAAATCACTTTATATTAATTACATTACGTTATATGAAAAGCTATAGCCAAGGCTTGTATCAAAACACAAACAGCGTACATGGAACATGTTTATGTAAGACCACACCACTCCTATGACAACGCCTATCAAACAGATTCAGATACCTTCCAGACACCTTTAAGATACTTCCAGACATCTTCCAGACATCTTTCAGAAACTTTTTAGGCACTTCCAAACACTGGCCAGACACCTTCCAGGCACCTTCTAAATACTTCCCGACATCTTTCAGAAACCTTTTAGGCACTTTCAGACACAGGTGCCCCCCCCCCCCCAAGTGATATGGCTGCGAAATACCATCCCTATGAATTACATTTATATTTTGCAAAAAAATTGCGTATCTGATTCAAAAAAAGGATTTTTGGTCCGATGAGGCTCATAAGTGGGACCATTGTCCCAATGTCGAATTCTACTGGATTGAGGCCTCCTTAAAATACTACAAAATCTTTTGTTCATTTCTTTCTCAAGCGATGTATTTCATGTATTTTGAACCATTTTTTGAATGAAACTCTTACTTATATGATTTTAGACTGGTAAACGGGACGGGGGTATTGGAGTGGGGAAACATTCGTTTACACTACAGTTGACTATATTGTTTTTGTTGGTTAAAGTAATATATTCTTCTTACCTAGAAGATTGATTTTCGGATCATATAGGAGGATGTAGGTAGAATAGGGGTGTCTAAGTGGGAGAGTGTCCAGTTAGGTAAGAATCGTTTGAATATTATTTGTCTGGACCCAGGGAATATATTTCATATGTTTTGAGTGATTTTCCGATTGAGCCGAAAACCGTCCTTATTTACCCACCTTCCTTACTCAAATGCTTTTATTATGCATATTTTAAAGTACATTCACACTTCTTTAAACAATTTTTTTTCACAAAATGGCGGCACCAGTATTCAGTAAAGGAAGATGCATCTTATAAATAGTACTTTGCGGCCGGAAAGATTTCTCCTCTAATTTTTTACCTGGAACCAAGTGCAAAGTTTTTTGAGTTCCACATAAGACTTTCTCGGGAAGTACATAGAAAAATTAAAAAATATTGATCTTTTTTTCAAAACAAATTGTAAAATCCGTCCGTACTTCGCTAGATAATGTAATTTTGAAGGTACAGTTAAAATTTTAAATAAATCTTTCTGAATTATTCAATATTCAGGAAGGTACAGTCATTTGAGCAGCGCGAAGCATAAAGACTCTCAGAGAGATTGGAGAGTTCTGTGAGAAAATTACGCGCCCTTGATAAAACAGACACTTATAACCTTCTTACTCTCATAAAATCCTTTGTATCTTATTTCTTAGTCCCTAAAGCATCATTTTAGCCAAAAAAAATGTTAAATTTTTTCAAATTTTTGGAGTGGCATTACCCCTTAAGTAAAGAAGATTTGAAAATAATGCTATTATTTCTTTTTTTAGTTTTAATATTAACTGTATACTAAAATTATTCATCTTAAAATGCTCAATTTACAAGTGGCTAGGGTGGTATTTGCTAAACTTCTTAAATTTCATATTAACGAAAATATTTTCGTGATTTTTTGAATGATTTACAAATAGCCCATTGCGCGATAAAATTTTATGCTCCAGAAAAGAAAAAAAAACGTATCGGAAACTCTTATCAGGCTCGAAACAAAAGTAAAACTGGATTTCTTTCTCTCTCATACGCTTACCTAACAAACTCGTGACAGAGAAGGATGTCTGCACAATGCTCTTAAAAAATTCTCATTAATAAAGACACTATAACTAACACGTAAGCTGAAAAGTTTTTGGTCTGACACATACATGTCGCCCTTTTCAAAAAATCTATATTAGGACGTACCAACTTTCAAACGATACGTGTCAAAATTTCATGACATTTTAGTTACACTGGTTTTTAGTGACGTTACGTTTGATATTTTCAAAACAGTGGAAAAAAATCGAATTTTGTGTGTTGATTAAACACTGTGGTTGCACCGGAAAACATCAAAAAAAATCCATAAAATTGTTTTGGATGACCGTAGAGTGAAACTGCGTGTGACAGCTGACCCCCTAAACATATCAAAAGAACGTGTTGGTTACATTTTGCATGAATATTTGGGCATGAGAAAGCTCTGTTCGAAATGGGTACCGCATTTGCTCACAGTGGACCAAAAACAACAACGTGTTGATGATTCCGAGCGCTGTTTGGACCTGTTTAAGCGCAATAAAAAGGATTTTTTTATGCGATATGTGATAATGGATGAAACATGCTGAGTGGATAGCAGCCGGTGAAAGACTCCCGAAACGATCTAAGACACGACAGTCGGCTGGGAAGGTTTTGGCCTCTGTATTTTGGGATGCGCATGGAATAATTTTCATCGAGTATTCTGAGAAGGGAAAAACCATCAATAGCGAATATTACATAAAGTTATTGGTGAATTTGAAGGCAGAAATCGTAAAGAAATGGCCCCAAATGAACAAGGAAAAAGTGCTTTTTCATGAAGACAATGCACCGTGTCACAAGTCAATGGTTACAATGGCAAAATTAAAGTTCGAATTGCTTCCTTATCCATTATATTCGTAGACCTCAAAAAATTGCTCGCGGGAAAGAAACTTGGCTCCAATGAAGAAGTTACCGCCGGAACTGAGGCCTATTTTGAAGACAAAGAGAAATCCTTCTACAAGAAAGGTAAAGAAATGTTAGAAAAGCGTTGGACTGATTGTATCGCTCTTGAAGGAGACTATGTTGATGAATAAAGTCAAATTTTGCAAAAAAAATGTCTGTTTAAGTAGCTAGACCAAAAACTTTTCAGCCTACGTATTACGTTTGTGTATCTCTTATTTTTTTTGGTTCTTAACAATTAATTTGCATAATTTCTTTTTTTTAGGCATCATCATGTCATCCAACAAGAAATGGGTCATCCTGGGTTCTATTTGCTTGGTATAATGAATATTTCTGTGTGTTTTTTAACTATTTTGTTGGCATATTCTGTAAGTTTTAGTACTAGGAGATATTGCCAGTAATGTAATAGGTTTTCTTTTCTTAAATTTATCTATGTAACTAAAAAGGAAAGCTTAAAAATATATATGAGTAAATCCGAAAAAAAGAGTATTTGGAGCAGTCAGAAATCGGAAAAAATTTTTTGACAAGCACACTAGTTTAGCAGTATTTTTTCCAAAGTCTGGAATGTTTGGAACTTGATGCTTCGGTGTCTGTCTGTTTTACCCGATTTTCTCCTAGACTATCTAACATAGAAAGTTGAAATTTAGCACAAATATAGGAATTGATGGCCCAATCAGAGCCGTGCAGTTTTGAAGATTAAACTTTGACTTAAGAGGTTAGTTTTGGGGGGTGCGAAAAAAAATTTTTACCAGGTCATCGAGTGGGGTATCAAATGTAGGCTTGTGAAAATAAAAGTTCAAAAATATATATAATGTAACATTCACGCAAATTTTCCTTCGTAATATTTTTAAAAAACCACCAAAAATCGCTGTCCACCCCCTTATCTCGAGAAGTAATAATAAAAATATTTGAAAAAATCTGGAATAATCTCCGTAAAGTGTAGATTGAACGGAAATTATCAAGAGTATGTTACCTTTGATCTGGTATATGATGTTATTTTGGCTGGTATGGAAGCTTACATCCCTTTTTCGACGAAAAGCTCCTCCAAGCTTTGGTTCGACCGAAAATGCAAAGAAGCTGTTGCTTCTAAACATATTGCCTACCGGCAATGGCGTGAAACTCCTAACACCGTAAATCGAAACATCTTTGTTCATGCCCGGAACAGATGCAAGGGAATTATCGACGAAACCAAGGAGGCACACAATCAACGAATTAGAAACAAACTTCTCGCTTGTCCCAACAATTCCAGGCTCTTTTGGGCAGTCGCTAAGGCAGTTAGTCAAAATTTTACCAAATCCACCATACCACCACTCACACGGCCAGATAATTCCATTGCAACCACACCTGTTGAGAGAGCGAACTTGTTGGCTGAACTCTTTGCTTCACATTCTACTGTCGATTTCCAAGGAAAAACACCACCTACTATTCCCATATTGCAGTCAAGGATGCCCGATGTTGTCTTCAGACAGCGCATCATAAAGCGTATTTTAATGAAGCTAGACACCAAGAAGGCTTCTGGCGCTGACGGAATACCTGCCATAGTTCTCAAAAACTGTGCAAGGGAACTAACACCTGTTTGCTATAGACGTTTTAACCTATCCTATAGAAAGGGAATATTTCCGTCCTGCTGGAAATGTGCCACGGTTCAGCCGATACCTAAAAAAGGTAAGAAGACCTTGCCAAATAACTACCGACCAGTTGCACTGCTTTCAATAATATCGAAAGTCATGGAAAAGGTTATCAATGAGCATCTTCTAAAATATCTTGAACGATTCAATATTATTAGCGATCACCAATATGGTTTTCGTAAACATAGATCAACAGGAGATCTTCTGACTTATGTAACACATGTTTGAAACAACGCAATTGAACACTTTGGAGAATCTCGAGCGGTTGCTCTTGACATATCCAAGGCATTCGACCGTGTTTGGCACGATGGACTGTTGGCTAAGTTGCGCTCTTATGGTATGTCTAAAAGGTTCTGTTTGTGGCTCTCATGTTTCCTCAGAGAGCGTTCTTTACGAGTGGCGGTCGACGGATTTCTTTCTAACACCCTCACTATCAACGCTGGTGTGCCCCAAGGCTCCATACCGTCTCCTACTCTCTTTCTCATTTACATTAACGATCTGCTGGAAAAGACCGGGAATCCAATCTATAGCTTTGCAGATGACAGTACGCTTGTCTCTTCATTCTCCTTGAACGCTCGGACATCGGCTGCTCAGGCGAATATCCGCAGACAGCAGGAAGTCGTTCAACTTAACAAAGACCTGGAAGAAATTCTATCTTGGGGTGACAGTAACCAAGTGGAATTTAACGCTACAAAAACCCAAGCGGCAGTTTTTTCTAAAAAAGTTAACGTTGCTGAACCCGACATAGTTATGTCGGGGCACTCCATTCCCCTAGCATCGTCGCTCAATTTGTTGGGCGTTAGTTTGGGAGCAAATATGTCTTGGCATGAACATGTTGCAAGGAGAGCGTCTCAAAAGTTGGGAATATTATTTAGAACCAGAAAGCTTTACACCCCACAACAACTGTTAATTCTTTACAAAGCCCAAATTCGACCAACTATGGAATACTGCTCCCACGTTTGGGGCTCCGCTCCCAAACATACACTGCATTTGTTGGATTCTGTTCAGAGAAGAGCGGTCCGTCTGATTGGGGACCCGGAATTGACCGGCGGCCTTGATTCGCTGGAACATCGAAGAACGGTTGGCGACTTGAGTCTGTTCTACAAGTATTTTCATGGAAAGTGTTCGAAGGATGTAGCCCGCTTAATTCCTCCCAAAGCGGTGCATGTTAGAAATACACGTCGCGCTGGTGCTTCGCATCCGTATGAGGTTCAGCTTGTTACTCCGCGTACAACGCTTTTCAAGCAATCTTTTATATGGAGAACATCATCCCTTTGGAATAATTTGCCCAGCGCTGTGTTTCCCACCGAGTACAATTTACAGCGATTCAAGAACAACGTGAATCGCTTTTTCCGCACTCGTGCCGCTCCTGGAGCGCTTTAGGGACTTCCCTGCAGCACGTGTGCTAGACCAATAAAAAAAAAAAAAAATAAATAAATAAAAATTTAAAAAAAAAAATTCCAAGGTCATCGGTTTTCAACAGAAATCGGAAACAAACTTTGTTAAAAGCTTATTTATGATTTGTTTTGTGAAGTCATTCATCAGTACTTCTCAAGATAAGGGGGGTGGACAGCGATTTTTGGCGGTTTTTTTAAAAAAAAAATTTTATGGGTCTAGCACACGTGTTGCAGGTAAGTCCCTAAAGCGCTTCAGGATCGGCACGTGTGCGGAGAACGGATTACGAAGAAAAATTTGCGCGAATAATATTGTTAGAAATAATTAATAGTGCATGGGAGGAAGAAAACTTTCCAGCCGAATGGGGAATATCGTTTATTACACCAATCTATAAAAAAGGAGAACACAATGATTGTAATAATTACAGAGGAATTACTATACTGAACACAATTGTCAAAATTTATGAGGGCATTATTAATAATAGGATAAAGAAAGTAATAGGACCACAATTATCGGAATCGCAAAGTGGATTTAGACCAGCAAGAAGTACACAAGACCACATATTTACACTGAAACAGATTATCGAAAAAAGATCATTCATAGACTTAAAAAAAGCATTTGATAGTGTACCGAGAAATAAAGTGTGGAAAAGCCTAGAAAACAAAGGAATAAACAAAAAGACAATAAGAATAATAAAGAGAATATACAGCAACAATGTGCAGTATGTAATAAAAAACAACATGAAGTCGGAGGGGTTTACAACACATGAAGGTTTGAGGCAGGGAGGAAGCTTGAGCCCAACATTGTTCATTGTATACATTGATGAAATAATCAAGAAATGCGAAATAAAAGTGAAAAGAATGACAATAGGATACTGGAAGCTGAAAAGAATAGAAGCATCTGAAGCGGCTTTTGCGGATGATATTGTGCTGGTGGCGGAAAATGAGAGACAATTACAAGGAAACCTCGATATTTGGAATAAAGTGTTTAAGGAAGAAGGTATGAAAATTAATATAGAAAAAACAAAAGTAATGACAATGGAAAACCAACAAACAAACATTTACATAGAAGGGAATAAAATACAACAAGTGGAACAATATAAGTATCTGGGAGTGATAATGGATGAAACTGGAAAACAGGACAAAGAAATTAATGAAAGAATCGAAAAAAAAAAAAACGAACAAATTTTACTATGCAATAAATAATAAATTCATTAGGAAGAGAGAGGTGACGAAACAAACAAAAATAAAAGTGTTCAAGGCAATTTTTAGGACAATCCTGACATATGGATGTGAATCATGGACCCTAACAGACAGGCAGAAAAACAAGATACAAGCCGTCGAAATGAAATACGTGGGGGCAGTACAAGGAGTTACATGGAAGGACAGAATAAAGTATACAGAAATAAGGAGAAGGCTGAGAGTACAAGCAATTATGGAATATATACAAAAAACACAGATGGAATGGTGGGGACATGTACAGAGAATGAAAGATGAACAGATGAAACAAGTGTATGAAGCCCGAATACAGGGAAAACAGAAGCGAGGGAGACCTAGACAAAACTGGAATGGGAGTATTGGAAGCATACTTAAGGAGAACGGAAAATCCTGGAAAGAAGCAGTTAAAATGGCAAAGAATAGAGACAGATGGAAGAAGTTTATATGTGGAGATTGAGAGGGAAAAAAAAAGGAGAATGTATAACTGCCCTACACCATATGGTAGAAGGGATATACGATTATACATATATATATATATATATATATATATATATATATATATATACATATATATATATATATATATATATATATATATATATATATATATATATATATATATATATATATATATTTGCGCGAATGTTATATTACATATTTTTTTAACTAATATTTTCACAAGCTTTCATTTGACACTCCAGTCAATAACAAATTTTTTTTCATACCCCCAAAACTTACCCCTTAAGTCAATGTTTAATTTTCAAAACTACACGCCTTTCATGAGGCCATAACTGCCCTACACCATATGGTAGAAGGGATATACGATTATACATATATATATATATATATATATATATATATATATATATATATATATATATATATATATATATATAACACATGGGCTGAAAAGTCCCGGGCCTAACACATAGATGGCGCTAGTTTTATTGCAATCACCTTTTTTTTCAGTTAATACTAACCTTCAAAAGACAGCTGTTAAAATTTCATGATATTCTATTCATTAGTTTGTGAGTTATTGTGCTAAGAGTGACGCTACTTTTGTTATTTTCAAAAGAATGGATCAAAAACAATTTCGTGTTTTAATTTTACACTGCTTCTTGATGGGAAAAAAATACCGTTCAAGCGAAGCAATGGCTTGAAAAGTGTTATGGGGACTCCGCTCCATCAGAAACAACAATAAAACGTTGGTTTGCTGACTTCAAACGTGGTCGTAGAGACACCGATGATGCAGAACGCAGTGGACGTCCAAATGAGGCGGTAACACCAGAAAACATCAAAAAAATCCATAAAATCGTTTTGAATGATCGAAAAGTGAAGTTGCGTGAGTTAGCTGACATCGTAAAGATATCAAAAGAACGTGTTGGCTTTATATTGCATGAGCATTTGACTATGAGAAAGCTCTGTTCAAAGTGGGTGCCGCGTTTGCTCACTGGTTATCAAAAACAAGAACGTGTTGATGATTTTGAGCAGTGTTTGGCCATTGTTAGAGCGGCGCTGGAATGATTGCGTTGCTCTTGATGGAGATTACGTTGATGAATAAAGCTAATTTTGAACCAAAAAAACCGTGTTTTCTTTGTTAGGCCCGGGACTTTTAAGCCCATGTGTTATATATATATATATATATATATATATATATATATATATATATATATATACATATATATATATATATATATATATATATATATATATATTTATATATATATATATATATATATTTTTTCGTACCCCCAAAACTTATCCCTTAAGTCAAAGTTTAATTTTCAAAACTACACGGCTTTCATGAGGCCATAACTGCCCTACACCATATGGTAGAAGGGATATACGATTATACATATATATATATATATATATATATATATATATATATATATATATATATATATATATACATATATATATATATATATATATATATATATATATATATATATATATATATATTTATATATATATATATATATATATATATATATATATATATATATATATATATATATATATATATATATATATATATATATATATATATATATATATTTGCGCGAATGTTATATTACATATTTTTTGAACTAATATTTTCACAAGCTTTCATTTGACACTCCAGTCAATAACTTGTAAAAAAATTTTTTTTCGTACCCCCAAAACTTACCCCTTAAGTCAAAGTTTAATTTTCAAAACTACACGGCTTTCATGAGGCCATCAATGCCTATATTTTTGCCAAATTTCAACTTTCTACGTTAAGCAGTATCGGAGAAAATCGGGTGTGACAGACAGACAGATATCGAAGTGATCCTTTAAGTGTTCCGTACGGAACATTAAAAACACTAAATCATTTTACGATATGGTTACGCTGCTCTCCTGATAAAAACAAAAGTATTAATTTATTAAATATTTTTTACTTTTGTGTTACGAGCATTAATTTATATAAATATAAAACATTCCAGACTTTCGAAAAAACATTGTTAAACTAGTGTGCTTGTCAAAATTTTTTTTCTGGTTTCTGACTGCTTTAAATATTCTTTTTGTTTCGGATTTATTCATATACGTTTCTACATTATTATCGTCTACACTAACACACTTAAACCAACGGTCCTCGAGTTATTTCATTTCATCCAAAAATGTTTTATTTGCACCTCAAAAAGATGGGAATGTTGCTTTCAACTGATCAACTCAGGAAAACTCTCGGACGCTCAAGTATTACTTCAAATGTTTGTGGATACTGTAACACCCTGAATTCACAGCTCGTGGTAATGGCTTGTGTGAACCTTGTAGACCCTGTCTTTCTTGTGTAGCAACAAACTTTTAGATCTCCATACGTTTGGCCGTTTTCTCTAAGCCTTTTTATTAATTGTTAACCCTTTTTCAATATATTTAATGAGGAAATTTCCCAAAAAACGATCGCCATTAATTTTCCAGAAGACGACTAAGTTTTCACCATCTTTGTTTGGCGGTGGAGAGCCCTTGTGAACTCATTGCATCAATTTCTGCTTCATAGGAGAATTCTAAAAAACACTCAGGTTTCATTCTCTGTGACAACTCTCATCGTCCTATAGTGCAGAAACTATTTTCATCCTAAAATCGTTTTAATTCCATTACCTACTTACTTCTTGCTAATAGACCAAGAGAGTGATCTGAAATTTTGACCTGTTGACTAACCATCTGCCTAGTTATTCATTATATCGGGCAAGTCGAATAAAAGCTTTTAATGTTGATTTTGCGGCGCCAGTGTCCTGAAATGTTCAGGTAAGGCCCAAAATATTACATCCAAAAATGGACTGTCGTTTAGCCACTTGAATCAAGTACCATAACATTTGTTAACGCTAAAAAAGTCGAGCGCTCCAAAGCGCTGCCGAGACCGGATCCAGCTTTAGGGTTAAAAAAACCTCAATTCGTAAATGGACTGTCATTTAACCATATAAAATCAATAAATTTAGTTGTTCTTGATAAAATAAGAAGGAATCTGCAAAAGGCAGACCCCGCCAATACCGGAAGAAAACGCTGGACCCGCTCGAAAATTCGAAAAACGACCGTTTTTGGCTGGAAAAGGAGGGCCCTTCAAGAGCAGTACAATCAGTCCAACGCTTTTCTAACATTTCTATAATTTTCTTGTAGAAAGATTTGTGTTTGCCTTGAAAACAGGCAGTTTCGGCGATAACTTCTTCACTGGAGCCAAATCTCTTTCCTGCGAGCAATTTTTTTTGAGGTCTGCGAATAGATAATAGTTACTGAGGGCCAAATCGGGAGAATGCGGTGGATGAGAAAGCAATTCGAACTTCAATTCATGCAATTTTGCCATCGTAACCATTGACTTGTGACACGGTGCATTGTCTTGATGAAAGAGCACTTTTTTCTTCTTCATTTGGGGCTGTTCCTTTGCGCTTTCTGTCTTCAAACGCACCAATAACTTTATGTATCGTAATATTCGCTATTGATGGTTTTTCCCTTCTCAACATAGTCGATGAAAATTATTCCATGCGCATCTCAAAATACAGAGGCCAAAACCTTCCCAACCAACTGTTGTGTGTTTGGTCGCTTCCGGAGGCTTTCAGTGGCTGCTGTCCACTCAGCTGACTGCCGATTTCATTCTAGTGTGTAATTTCATCCATTGTCACATATCGCATGAAAAAATCCCTTTTATTGCGCTTAAACAGGACCAAACAGCGCTCAGCATCATCAACACGTTGTTGTTTTTGGTCCACTCTGAGCAAACGCGGTGCCCATTTCGACCAGAGCTTTTTCATGTCCAAATGTTCATGTAAAATATGATCAACACGTTCTTTTGATATCTTTAGGGTGTCAAGTATCTCACGCAATTTCAGTTTACGGTCATCAAAAACAATTTTGTGGATTTTGTGGATGTTTTCCGGTGTAACCACAACATTTGGGCGATCAGAGCGTTCAGCATCATTTGTATCTATACGACCGCGTTTAAATTCAACATACCAGTAAATGATGGGTGATTTTCCAGGGGCAGAGTCCCCATAACATTTATCAAGCCATTGCTTTGCTTGAACGGTATTTTTTTCCATCAAAAAACAGTGTTTAATCAACACACGAAATTCGATTTTTTCCATTGTTTTGAAAATATCAAAAGTAGCGTCACTAAAACCATTGTTAACTTGTAAACTAATCGTCGAAATGTCATGAAATCTTGACACTTATCGTTTGAAGGTTGGTATTTCCTAAAAATCATATGGATTTTTTGAAAAGGGCGACATCTATGTGATCTAGATCAAAAACTTTTCAGCCTATATATATATATATATATATAATATATATATATATATATATATATATATATATATATATATGTATATATATATATATATATATATATATATATATATATATATATATATATATATATATATATATATATATATATATATATATATATATATATATATATATATATATATATATTATTATATATATATGTTATATATATATATATATATATATATATATATATATATATATATATATATAGAGTGTTATGAAAATCGCAAATATGACATGGATAACTTTTAAAGTCAATTGAAGACACACCTAATACTAATATTTATTAAACTCGAACAATGGTCAAAATTTTTGAAATCACTAAACTGCGTTATTTGTAAAAAGCAGTGCTCAGCTACTGGCAGAAATATATCAGTTTGACTATATCAATCGATTTTCATAATATCCTTTATATGTATATTATGTATCGTATGCATGTATGTACATATCTACTAAAACATTAAATTTATATTAATGCTTTTTATATTTTAGCCTTTCGGATTACTGTTGGCATTTAGTTTAATGATATCGTTCTTTTCTACAATCTTCTTTGTAGCATACAAAGGACAAATCTACCAAAACCAAGTAAGTTCGTTTGTTCGAATTTTTTAAATGTTTCGAAATTATAATCAGAGAAATCAAAATTTTCAGACGGTTATGTTGATATTGAAAAATTTAATAAATTAATACACATCCACCTCTTATATAAAATAAAAGATTGGTACTATACATCCTCTGTCCACAAAGAAACCGTTCATTATCAGGTTAGTTCAGTTTATTCCAGTCGCCAGGGACAAATTTTGATGAAAAGCTCTCATTAAATGTTAACAGGTTGCATTTTGGCATACAGGTAATTTTTTGGACGTAGAATACGATAAAAAAAGTTTTATTTGCTAAAGCCTACAAAATCGAAAATAAAACTAAATATTCAGTTTTTCGCAAATATCTCGAGACATAACCGGTCAAGTGCAAGTTGAACTTGCACAATTAGTGTTCCATACGTTGAATGCTTTTAAAATAAAAAAATGTTGTTACGGTGGTATAAAATGATCAGTGACTTCACAAAACACACCCCAAACAAGTTTTCAACAAAGTTTGTTTCCAATCTTTACTGAAAATTGATGACCTTGAAATTTTTGATTAACTGAGATAAATTATTAAAGGTAATGCACTCGTAATAATTTTCATTCAATCTACATCCCCTGGAGAATAATCCAGAATTTTTTCAAAATTTTTTGATTAGTACTTTTTGAGATAAGGGACAGCGATTTTTCGCGATTTTTTAAAAATAATACAAAGAAAAGTGTGCGCAAGTATTACATTATATATATATTTTTTACTCGTGTTTTCACAAGCTTTCATTTGACATTTTTTTCTCACTTCCGATTTCACCCCCCAAAACTAACCCCTTAAGTCAAAATTTGACTCTCAAAACTACACGGCTTTGATGAGGCCATCAATTCCTATATTATTACCAAATTTCAACTTTCTATGACAAATAGTTTCGGAGAAAATCTGGTGTGACAGACAGACAGACAGACGGACAGATAGACACCGAAGTAATCTAATAAGTGTTCCGTACGGAAAACTAAAAAACAAAAAAAGATATCAAAAAACTAATAGCATCACATGAATGAATGGGAAATTTTAGAAGAAAATAGAATATAATTTTTTTTTAGTTTTACCACAATGTAAAAAAATTATTTAAAATAAAATAGCTGGTTTCACCCCTTCAGTTGTAGTGGAAATCGCTTCTAACCTCATTTGTGATTAAATTAACGTTTCTGTATACCACTAAATATTTTAAAATTGGTCATTAAGGTGTTTCTCGGGGTACTGATTAAGAATCCAATAACAGATTTGAAAAATTCAAAATGGCGGATGCAATATGGCGGCCAGAGAGTACATAATTCATTTAATTTTCAAATTTCTTTTTAAAATGTCTATTAAGGAGTTTTTTGGGTTGCTGATTAAGAATTTGAGCACAGTTTTAAAAAACTCAAAATGGGTAATCCAAAATGGCAGTTAGTGTATATAAAGAAAAATAAATAAAAATATATTTATTTATATAAGAAATAAATATATTTAATAATAATTGTATAAATATAAAACAGCAGCCAACACTTAATTTAGACTTAATACAGTATACAAGCTACGTGACCTACAGGTGACAGAAAACAGATCGGGCTGGTGGCGCTACGAGCGCGTTTCTTCTCTGATCGCCATTAATAAAATTCCTTCGAGTAATTTAGAATTTTTGTGTTTTCACTAACTGTTTTCTTTGTACCTGGATGTTCAAATGAAATATAAATACTTTATACTTAAAGCTTAGACTTTTATCTTTCATTTCCCACCTTTATATATATTTTTAGCGTTTCATACGGAACACTTATAAGATGGCTTCGGTGTCTGTCCGTCTGTCTGTCTGTCTGTCACACCCGATTTTCTCCGCAACTATTTGTCATAGAAAGTTGAAATTTGGTAATAATATAGGAATTGATGGCCTCATCAGAGCCATGTAGTTTTTGAAAGTTAAATTTTGACTTAAGGGGTTAGTTTTGGGGGGGTGAAATCGGAAGTGAAAAAAAATTGTTTACTAGGTCATCGATTGTGGTGTCAAATGAAAGCTTGTAAAAACACGAGTAATATATATATATATATATATATATATATATATATATATATATATATAATGTAATACTTGCGCGCACTTTTCTTTGTATTATTTTTAAAAAAATCGCGAAAAGTCGCTGTCCACCCGCCTTATAATAATATAAGAATTGATGGCCTCATCAAAGCCGTGTAGTTTTGAAAGTGAAATTTTGACTTAAGGGGTTAGTTTTGGGGGGTGAAATCGGAAGAGAAAAAAAATTTTTTTTAGTAGGTCATCGAGTGTGGTGTCAAATGAAAGCTTGTGAAAATACGAGTAAAAATATATATATATATATATATATATATATATATATATATATATATATATATATATATTGTAATACTGGCACACAGTTTTCTTTGTATTATTTTTAAAAAATTGCGAAAAATCGCTGTCCCCCCACCTCGAAAAGTACTTATCAAAAAATTTTGGAAAAAGTCTGGAATATTCTCCACGAGGTGTAGATTGAACGAAAATTATCACGAGTGCATTACCTTTAATAATTTATCTGGTCTAAAAAAAAACAAAAATTTCAAGGTTATCAGTTTTCAGTAAAGATTGGAAACAAACTTTATTAAAAACTCATTTGGTGTGTATTTTGTGAAGTCATTGATCATTTTATACCTCCATAACAAAATGTTTTATTTTAAAAGCAATCAACGTACTAATTGAGCAAGTTCAACTTGCACTTGACCGTTTTTTTTTTATTTTAAGTTTAAGTTATATGATTAAATATAAACAAAAAAATACGTTTATCATGAACACTTTTTTAAGAACAAAATTACAAAAAAAAGAGAAATTTTTAATGATTTTCTAATATCAACTATACTTTTAACTGCAACTAAAAAAAATTGTCCGATTTTGTTTTTACCATTTCGTACTGCTTTGAAGGTAAAATTGCCCGCAGCACAGTACAAAATTTTCATATTTTAAAACTCAATTTTTAAATAACACAGACAATGTAGGTACTTTTAATTATTCTTATATTGAAACCTAAGGTATAAGAATGACTAGCCGTCCCGTGGTTCCGCTATTACTATTATCGTCACTGTTCATTCCTTATATTATCTAACGTAATAAAATATATCCAATAACTTGGCCAGGGAACATATGTATGAATTTTTTTTTTTTTTTAAAAAAACAGTAAATCGGATAAGTGGTTCTCGAGTCATAAGCGCACTAACGAACAGACAGACTGACAGAGAAACGTTACGTTTTATATATTATATAGATATAGATTATTATCACAAAAAAGTTCTTCTTTCTCACGTTTCGTCAATGGGGTTCCATGTTCGGCTGACGGGCTCAAGCCAAGTCAGCACAAACGCTATTACCATTGTGTATTAAGGAATGACCTGAGAATGTTATATGTTTTCTGCTGCTTCTGAATGTTTCTGCTGAGTCCTAATTGTACTAAGTGTGGTGTGAATGTTATTGGTGTAAGACCTGTGGCTGATATGATTATTTTTTCTTGTTACCATGGCCTTTTTATTTCTGTTGGAAGATCTGTGTATTTGGAGATTTTTTCTGTGTATTTCATTTGGATGTTTGGGTCGTTGGGGACAACTATGTCAATTAAATAGGTGACTTTTTCTTTTTTGAAATGAAAAGTAATATCAGGTCTATTGGCGGAGACTATTTTATCTGTATGGATACTGATGTCTCAGTAGAGCTTGTAATCTTTATTTTCAAGTATGGATGTTGGTGTGTATTTGTAGTAGGGATCTGTGTTTTCTATGAGTTTGTATGTTGTGGCTAGTGCTTGGTGAACTACTTTTGCAGCTGAGTCATGTCTGGCTGTGTATTCCGTTCCGGCTAATATTTTACATCCGCTTGTTATGTGTTCGATCGTTTCTTTCTGCTGGTGGCATTTCCTGCATCAGTCTTCTGTAATAGCTGATTATTATTATTATTATCATTACTATATAACCAGGCTAGAGAACATATGTATGAATTAAAAAAAGAACATGTAAATCAGATAAGTGGTTCTCGAGTGATAAGCGCGCTAACGGACAGACATGCAGACAGAGAGACATTGCTTTTTATATATATTATATTCTCTACTACATGATATTATTCCATATTTAATGGTTAAGGCAGAGTATTGCAAGAGAACGCGCTAGCTTTTTTCCGACTTGATTCACCATTATTGTCACTGCTTATTCCTTTTTCGACCTAACGTAATAAAGTATATCCTATCACCTGGCTAGATGACATATGTATGTTTTAAAAAAAAAAGCACGTAAATCGGGAAGTGGTTCTCGAGTGATAAGCGCACTAACGGACAGACAGACAGACAGACAGAGAGACGTTGCATTTTATATATATTATAGATATATGCACAAGAATTTTTTTTTCAATACTATATTTTATTAAATATTTGTAATTTACTGTATGCCCGTTAAAATCAGTCAAACAAAAATTTCGTTTTAGGTTTTACAAATTATGAAGCGACAAAAATAAAAACAATTAGTATCATCGGAAAGCTGAAAGTTTCCTCTTCGAAAATCAATGTTTTAATTTTTTTTACACTCTGAAACCACGTAATATCGATTAACCTTCGAGCGGTGCGGGTAGACTTTCAAATTAATGATATCTTTTTTATTTCTTAAAAGGTATTAAAGAAAAACTGAATTTTTGATTTTATTTTGGGTTTTGTGAGCTAGTACATCAAACTTTAGCAATTTTTTTTTATCCCATTCTACGTCCAAAAAACTACCCGTGTGCCAAAATGCAGCCTGTTAATATTTAATGAGAGCTCAAAACCCCTGGCAACTGGGTTTAGCCAATGCTAATTCAATTTTAAATTAGATTGTCGGTAGAACTTAAAGGGACGACTAATAAAAAAAAAATATAGTCTATGAACCCTCGAACTGGTTTATAAGAAACCATGTCAAACGTGTTATGAGAAAAAAATCGATGGCAGGATGAATCAGTTATAAAGAAACATACCTACAACCTTATAAAAATGTCCCCAATTTATCAATATGGATCGAAATGCCAACATCTGAACTCCAACACCGTTGTTAAAGACGCGTAAAAGAAAAATGAATAGCTTTATAGGCTGTCAGGGTGAAAATCCACAATAATAACACAATAACATACCCAGGCGCATTTGTAGCACCATTGGTCAGAAATTTAACACTGAGGCATCAAAGAAAACTGAAGTTTCTTTACGCTAAAAACGTTAGTTGCCAAAAGGTATGATGTTCGAGCAAAGATCTACTAATTTTCTGTGCCCCGAAAATAATACAGGGTGGGTCACCAAAATCCTCACAATATCCAATTGAAATTTTCTGTTATACTTTGTTTCCATCAGAGGTCGCCGTTGGCGTTGGTAAATAGTGTAAGTCTCGAAATTGTCGCCATGTAGAAAACAAGTGCGGAGTATAATAGTACAGCCGTGATCATCGAAGAAGTTAGCACTGGCTGGGTAGCAGCTGGAATAATTTGACTTTTCGGATACTCAAAAAAATCAACTATTTATGACATTGTAGCTAAGCACATGGCTCAAGAACAATCCAAAGAAAGTTCCAGTACGCTAGCGAGGTAGCGCCAAATGAAAGAATGTATCATGAGGGCCCCTGAAATCATCAAAATAACTCAAGCGCTGATTTCGGAGGACCCAGGGTAATCCTTATGAAAATTGACGTCGATTATGGGTGTCAGAGATCCGACAATGCGTAGAATTGTCAAGGAATGATGATGCTAGGACAAAGCGAGTGGATCGCTGTAACCTGCTTATCTGTTCTTTGAAAACCGAAGCGACGTGACGTATCAGATTCTTCTCCGACGAAAAAATGTTCACTGTTGATGCATAATTAACCGGAGAAATAATCGCTCGCTTCTTCACGACCTCGATGATGTTCCTGTTGTTGCTAGAATGAAATTTCCGGTCAGTGTCCACGTAATAAGTGTTGTGTCCAGTGAGGGTGATGTCATGCCACCGCATTTCTTCCAAAAAGGGGAAACTGTGACCAAAGGTATATTTAAAAGTTCTGAACAATATAATAAAGCCGTGATATATACTACTCAGTATATATCACCACTACACTAAATACTTTATTTTTGCACTCGACGCGCGTTTCGCTAACCATGTTAGCTTCATCAGGAGCGATGATTGCCTAAAGCTAAACTACAAATCTACCCTATTTATACTTAGCCTAATCCTTGAATTACTCAGGCTATACTAATGGTATAGGTAAGGCCATCAGTTCCGGTCAAGTAACCAGTAGAGGGGACTATGAGAAATAGGTCCTCTGTCTTTATTTAAACTTCTTTTACATTTTATAATTTCCATACTTTCGTATGCGCTCAACAATCTCCTATCAGATACATTTTTAATTAATCTTAGATTATCTAATGTTACAATATGATCAACTTCAAGGGAATGTTCGGCAACGCTAGATTTTTCTGTTCTACTATAATTTAAGTGTGCTAAATGTCCTTTAAATCGTGTTTTAATTGATCTTTTAGTTTGCCCAATATACTTTTTGTCACAATCATTACAACTAATTTCATAAATTCCACTTTTTTCACAATTAGGAATCTTATCTTTGGGATTTCCTAAGATATTCCTCAGATTGTCTGATGACTTATAGACTAAGGTGAGGCCTACCTTATTAAATAGCTTATTGAGTCTCTTGCTATATTTCGGATTATATGGTATGGAGACATACTTGGTGTTATTTTCTTCGCATGTAAAAAAGGTGGAATTCTGAATATTTAACCTGAACTTATGTCTATTTATTAGCTTGTTTACTAAGTCATCGTCATAACCATTAACTCTAGTTATATTTCTAATACGAATCCTTTCGTTATTAAAGTTTACGCGATTCAGAGGAAAAGTGACCAAACGATGAACTAAAAAATGTAATTAGGCTAATTTGTGTTGTTTGCAATGAAACGAATCATTAGGATAGATAGATATTAGGTGTAGTCAATCATCGCTCCTGATGAAGCTAACATGGTTAGCGAAACGCGCGTCGAGTGCAAAAATAAAGTGTTTAGTGTAGTGGTGATATATACTGAGTAGTGTGATTGTGCCAAAGATTCCACATTCCCAACTTAGTTAAGCCATGAATAGAAGATATTGAGAAGGGAAGGCCATATGTTTTCTAGCAGGAGGGTACATTTGGTCCAGAACTGGCTCTCAGACAACTTTGACATGTCCTCCATGCCCTCCTGATAGTCCCGATTTGAATCCCTTGGACTACCACATATGGGGTATAGCTGGAAGGATCATAAATAATAATAAAAGTTTCGGTATCCCAATGTGACATCATTAATGATCGTTATTTAGGCAGCGTTCGCCAATATTTACAACGCGGAATAACAGAGAGCGTGCCGGCCTTTCAGACCGGGAATGGAGGCTGTTATTTAAACTGATAGGAAATATGTTGAGTAATTGAGTAAACATAGATGCTCTAAGTATCATGTGAAACGATTTTTTTTAAACTTCATTTTTCATTAGAAAACATGTCCCTAAAAAATGTGTTTGATTTGTTCGAATTTTGGTGACTTACCCTGTATAACGCAATAGATATCAAAGCTTATATGTAAAAATCTATATAAAAAAACAACCACTGGTATATAAGATATCAGAAGTGTTATCAATTATTTTAATCATCATACATGTACCTTTCACGGCATGAGTTAGATGAGTTCTTCGGGTTAGACCGTGTCAAATTGGAGGGACTTTTCCGATGTTTCGACTAAGCATGCCAGCATATTTAGGAATCCTTATATTGTTCAAGATTGGAACACTGAATTAGCTCGAAGCAACAAGACTCAGGTATTTAGACCTAAGCGGTGTTCATCGAGCTGTGATTCGGCTTAATAATCGTTATCTGCATATGAATCAAACTATAATCTTAATCTCTGTTAACGTTAGCGATTTTAAATATTTTATTTGATTCTCTAAACTTTCCTTGATGAAAATTAGAGATTGATGTAAGAATTTTGATTTCTCTTATGTTGATGTCAATTGCTGATGTTCAGTTAGAGTTGATCTTTAATTCCAGTTGATATTTATCTTCCAGTTTCTTTCACATACATCGCACTACATAAATATGGACTCATTTAGTTTCTTCTTAACCATTGTCCGATTTTCTTACAAGTGTTGAAGCTTGTGTGAATGTTGGATATTTTAAGTAACTTAGTTATTTTGTACGTAGAACAATGCTTGTAAAGTAAAACTGCAGTATGTACTGGTGGAACTTCATTACCATCTTGTCTGGGAGCCAAGTTTTTAAAGTGGTTGAAGACAGATGGTTTTTGAGAGATACGAGGGTGCGAGTTATCATTCAGATATCTATGTGTATCAGTCGGCTTTTGCTATGTAGTTTTTTTGCTGATTGATGTAAGTGAAATTCCTTGGAACTCTGCCTTCTGGATCATAATATTGGACACATGTTTCATACATAGTTACCATTCGATCCAAAAAGTTAGATGAATCCTCTTCTAAACGACTACAAATCAACTTGTACGTACGTAAATCGGATAAGTGGTTCTCCAGTGATAAGCGCACTAACGGACAGACAGACAGACAGACAGAGAGACGTTGCATTTTATATATATTATAGATAACCATATTTATTCCATATAGTGTGACAATTAATTTTCTGGTGTGGCCCTTTATAAATTCAGCAAAACATTGTGTTTCCTCCCATTTTGATTCACGAGGAAGGAAAATATATACTTCTAATTCAATAAATTTTTTGAGGGATATAGCACCCGGCTGTAACGAGCAATGCGTGTGCGGAAAAAGAGATTCACGTTGGTCGTGAACAAAATTTATATTTGCAAACAAAATTGTTTTTTTAAAGACTAACAACAGAGACTGTGACATCCTTCATATTTTCGAAATAACACAAAAATAAGAAACTATAAAAAGATCCGTTCAAATGAAGTAAGAACAAGTGCATGCATCTTAAGAGTAAAAACGAGTTTATTTCCAGAACTTTTCCTATTTTTATTATTATCCTGTTTGTTACAGTTGTGACCTCTGACATTTGTCACGCCAAATTAGCTCTAAGACGATGTATATCAGCCAATTTGCATTTTGCCGTGTTGGAAATTCGATTTGCTGTATTTTGTAGAAAACATACTAAGTTACGAGATTTCCCGTATAATAGTAATTAATTAACAAAGCGGTCTATGGTAAAAATCATTGTATTTTATTCTTTATTACATTTTTAATTTACACTAAGTTGCCGATGTTGAGTTTAGGACAAAATAAAACTTGTTGCTCCATAAAATTTGAGAGTTACAGCATCCAAGTTGATTGTAGTCGGCGTTGATACATTTAGAAATCTATTTAGTTTATAATTTTCTCATATCCAAATCAGAATACCTTCGTATGAAATGTCCAGAGTCCCTGCTGTACGTTTCCACTCAATTCGCCTAATGTCCAAAATTATTTCTTGTACAACCTCAATATTCTCTCGACTAAACACAGAAACGAGTCTTCCTTCACGGTGTTCATCACTCATTCTTCCTCTCTTGAAATCCAGAACCCAATTTTTGATAGTGACATATCAAAGACATTGTGCCTTCAATGTGTTAAGCATGTCGTCGTAAATTTGTTTAGAGGACAGTCCTTTCAAAAACACATCTTTTAGATTGACCGATATTTGACTTTAACAAATTTATAGTTTTTTCTTGGTGAGATCTTTTGAAAAATTTATTATGAATAGCACAAAATCCGGACGTTGTTGTACGTATTTACTAAACGTAATACTACTATCCATTGATTTCAACAGTGGTAAGTGGTTTAGGCTAACTACTTATAGTCTAGTCGCCAGGGGTTTTCAGCTCTCATTAAATATTAACAGGTTGTATTTCGGCATACAGGTAGTTTTTTGGATGTAGAATACGATAAAAAAAAGTTTGCTAAAGTAATATCTGGAAAAATAAAAAAAGATATCGAAAAACTAATAGCACTATGTGTAAGAGCGGGAAATTTTACGAGAAAATAGTGTATAGATTTTTTTTAAGATTTTTATTAGCATGAAAATTTATTAAAAATTCGAATAGGTGATTCAAAAAGTGTAGCGCGCCAAACCGATTAATTTGAAAGTTTACGCGCACCGCTCAAAGGTTAATCGATATTAATTGTTTTCAAAGCGTAAAAAAAAATTAAAAGATAGCTTTTTGAAGATGAGACTTTCAGCTTTCCGATGATACTAATAATTTTTATTTTTGTTGCTTTATAATTTGTAAAACTTAAAACAAAATTTTTGCCTGCATGATTTTAACGGGCATACAGTAAATTACAAATATTTAATAAAATATAGTATTGAAAAAAATCCTTGTGCATATGTCATTACTTAAGTTTCAATATAAGAATAATTAAAAAAGTGGTTTCAAAATTTTCGGTCTGGCCATATGGGCACAAGTGACGCTGAACGTTCTAGACGGCCTGTGGAGGTTACGACTCCAGAAATCATTGATCAAATCCATGATATGGTGATGGATGACAGAAGAGTTAAGGTGCGTGAGATTGCTAGTGCTGTGGGCATCTCGACTGAACGGGTACATAATATTTTGCATAAACATTTGGACATGAGAAAGCTATCCGCAAGATGGGTGCCGCGATTGCTCACGCTTGACCAAAAACGGAATCGTGTGAAGTGTTGCAAGGATGATTTGCAGCTGTTCCAGAAGAATCCGGAGGACTTTAAGCGTCGTTTCGTCACTGTGGATGAAACATGGATACATTACTATACTCCTGAGACCAAACAACAATCTAAACAATGGGTTACCAAGGGGGAATCTGCACCAAAAAAGGCGAAGACCGTTCCTTCGGCCGGAAAGGTTATGGCGACTGTCTTTTGGGATTCGCAAGGGATAATCCTCATCGACCATCTGGAAAAGGGTAAAACTATTACAGGTGAATACTATTCATCGTTATTGGACCGTTTGAAAATCGAGCTGCAAGAAAAACGCCCGCGATTGGCCCACAAGAAAGTCCTTTTCCATCACGACAACGCACCAGCACACACCTCAGCAGTTGTGGTCGCAAAATTAATGGAAATAGAATTCCAACTCGTTTCACATCCCCCCTATTCTCCAGACTTGGCTCCCTCGGACTACTATTTGTTCCCCAATTTGAAGAAATGGCTGGCGGGACAAAGATTTTATTCAAACGAGGAGGTGATTGCAGACACTAATGGATATTTTGCAGACTTGGACAAATCCTATTATTCGGAAGGGATCAATAAACTAGAACATCGTTGGACGAAGTGTATAAGCCTAAAAGGAGACTATGTCGAAAAATAAAAAAGGTTTACCCCAAACACATAAGTAGTTTTTATTTTTGCACGGACTTTTCAAACCAGCCTCGTATATGCACTTTTCTTAACTACTCCGATCTAACTTGAATTGTTGACGAAGACAAACTGAAGCGAGATCTATATCGGAAACGGAGAGCGGCCTCACAGTATGAATCAAGCCTAAGTGATTAAAAAAATAATTCGCAGAAAATGAAAATGGCTAAATTTCATCAAAGTACATAAAACACAACAGTAATTTGACAACGAAGCGAGTGGCTTGCTTTTTGTATGACGTCATTTTTTTTGCTACCTAGTCTTAAAAATAACGGCCTCGTATGATTTTCAATTAATATCATTCTCCTTATTTCAGATAATTATCTTATTTTTAATTACATGTATTTTCTTTCAGACAATCAAGTTTGGCTACACTTTCGTAAATGTCATGGCTTCAATTAAATAGAAATAACTTAAAATAAGAGGTACATCATGAACAACAAGAAAGGAAAAACCTTTATTGCTCCGTAGAAAGTCTGTCACGTAAGAATGTGAAAAAATGTGTTTCGAGAACATTTATTGCCATCAATGTATTCTTTGGTGTGCTAACAATGCGCAATTACCTTAGTAAGCTGTCCAGTCGCCTCCTGCATCAATAATCTCCTGGCATCTTCGAGACGAGATTTTCTGCATACTCTGCAAATTTTTCGAATCTCGCGAGACAACTGAGTCAAAGTCTTCGGAGTCTTTCCTCTGAGCTTTTTCTTTACAAAGGATCAAACGTTTTCAATAGGGTTGGCGTCCGGCGATTGTGAGGGCCATTCTCGTATCTTATCGTGGGCCCAATCGAGCCGCTTCGGGACGTATTTTTCGCCCAACAAAGAGCGAGCTTCGGAATTTGAACATATGAGCACATTTTTTAAATTTTGCCGCTCCTTGACACAGCGCCAATTTCGGGCCCCGTGATTTGTTTTTCGACTTTGCCTACCGAGCCACGTTTTGGCAAGTCGTCGACATTTTTAGTCTCATTAAAATGATTTACCCTCTTCTTCACAGAGCATACCAACTTTTGAATATATTTAGCAGCCGCGGAATGTATCATTTTAGGTAAACAAAATTTGTCTGTGTTTGTCATTAGCGTATTCCTTCAACAAACTTGGATTTTTGCCACCGTTTTTGCTTTAAATCCATCGTTAGTCAGTGACCAGTGTATCTCTTATAAACGCCAAGTCTTCATCATCATCATCATTATCATTAGCTCATTTCATCCATAGCCGGATGGAAGCCTCCTCAAGTTGTCTCCAACGAGCTTTGTTGTTTACTTTTTGCATGCAATCGTGCCCTGCTAATCTTTTTATGTCGTCCGTCCGTCTTGTCTGTAGTCTACTTCCGTATCATTTGTGTTCTCTAGACCTCCATTCAACTATACGGCGTGTCCATCTGTTATCATTCATCCTTGCGATATGCCCAATTCCACCTTAATGTACATATTCGTTGTATTACAACTGTCACTTTTGATTTTCTTCGAATCTCGATGTTAGGAATACGATCTTGGAGTCTAATATTGAGGATATATTTATTATACTTTTATTTAAAGCCCACGTTTCAGTGCTATATGTTAATACCGCCAGTACATATTGATCGAATACTCTGGCTTTTATTGTATTTGGGATGTCCAATTTAAATATAGATTGTAACCTTCCGTACACAGACCGACCTAACGAGACTCTTCTATATTATTTTTTGATATTTCCATTTTTTGTCCCAAATATATGGATGTTTGTACCTTTCCTATTATTTCACCTTCTATTTGTAGTTCCTGTTATCTTTACTTTGGTTGTTCAAATATTTGGTTTTGGTGAAGTTTATTTTTAGACCTATTTCTCGAGACTTGTTATTTAATTCCATCAGCATATCTTATAATTTATTTATTTATTATCAACGGTAACACCATTTTTATAAAAACATCGACAATATGCAAGAGAAAAAACGATGTAAATGAACAATATAATTAAGGCTAGATCTAAAACTGATAGGTCAGAATGCAGGGTATTACAATCTAAATTAATCATTTTAAAGGTAAACAGTCCTTGACATACAATACAAATGGGAAACTACCCGAAAATTAAAGAATCTCTATAGCGAGGTCAGTTGCTTGACCATATTTTTGAATCGGTGTACTGGGCCATTAATTGGCAAATTATATTTATCAAAATTACGATGCATTCTAAAGATTGGACTATGCAAGCCATAGTTTCTGGTGACATTAGCTGGGTAAAATAACGACCTGGCGCGGGTACAATGTACGGTATGAAAAAATAATTTACTAAGTAAGTACTTACAGTAAATATACCCATTTAGTAGCTTAAATAAGAAATGTAGATCAGCTTGCATTCGTCTGTCCTGAAGACTGCACATATTTAACAATCTTTGTACCAGGTCATAGTTGGTATGTCCCTCAGTTAAAGGAATTTTCAGTTTAAAAGAACAGATATGTAAGAATTTTTTTTGGACACTCTCCAACTGATTAATATAGACATTATAAAAAGGAGACCACACCGGCTTGCATACTCCAAAATCGGTCGACCGTACGAGCAATATAATAATTTAAACACATTACAAGAAAAATCGGCACTAAATCTATCAATAAAACCCAAACACCTACTGGCTCGCTGCACCACACTCATTTGATGGCCGATGAAAAATAAAGAACAATCAAACATCACACCAAGATCCCTAATCTCATGTACCCGTTTTAAAATGGTTGTATTTATACTATAATCAAACTACATAGGACTTTTTAATCTGGAAAATGAGATACAGGAGCATTTATCAGTATTCAGACTTAAGCCGTTTAAAGTTGCCCATTGGAAAAATATGTCAACATCCATGCAAAACAAGACTGTCCACAGGACTAGAAATAATTTTGAATAATTTCAGATCATCGGCAAACATGAGAAAAGAAGTATTGGTCAGGAAATTTCTTCTTTAGTATTCCTTTATTTTCCCACTTTAACGATTTGAACATGTCTTCTAGAGCCAATGTGAGCAGCTTTGGGAATATCAAATCGCCTTGTCTAATTCCTCTTTTAATTTTGATTTTATTTGTTTTTTCTTCAAGCATTATTTGTGTAGGGGCATTTTTGTATATGTATTCAAGAAGAGTTGTGTACCTTTCATCGACTCTGCTGTTACTTAGGGCGATAAGGACTGCCCATATCTCTATCGAATCAAATGCTTTTTCGTAGTCGACCATTGCTATCCACAAGGTGACCTTATATTCATTTGCTTTTTCCACTAGTAATTTAATTTTTTGAAGATGGTCCAAAGTGCTGTATCCCCGTCTAAATCCGTCTTGTTCACATGGTTGATAACTGTCTAATTTGTTTGTTAATCTATATATTATAATTTGAGTGAGTATTTTGTATAGTACCGATAACAGGCTGATGGGTCTGTAATTCTCCAATTTAAATTTGTCCCCCTTTTTAAAAATAAGCACAATTAAGGCGTTTACCCAAGCTGTTGGTATTTTACTTTCTATAACACTTCTGTTAAATAAAGCTTGAAGAGATTTTATTATCGATGCCCCTCTATACCTTATCATTTTTATAATTATTTCATCGTCCCCTGGTTCCTTGTTGTTGTGCAAATGTTGTAGGGCGTTCATTATTTCATCCGTTGTTACATCGGCAATTTCTTCAGATACCAGATTTCTTACTATCGCTCTATTTCCTTCTTCTTTCCTGGGCAGTGGCGATATGTTCGTGTCATATATGTTAGTGTTTGATAATATTTCTCTGTAGCTTCCTTTATCTCTTTGATTTGTACGATCTCTTGGTTCTCATTATTTACAAGTTTTATTATTTGATGTCTCCCTTCATTCATTTGTTTATTTAAGTGTTTCAAACTTTTTCCCTCTTTCAGAGTTTCTTCTATTTTCGAGTTTCTGTATTGTCTGACGTCTTCTCTGATCTTTTTCTTTATTTTTTTTATCTATTTCTGACAATTCTAATCTGTCATTTGTAGGATCATTTCTTAATAGTCCTCTCTGTTTCATGAGATTTTGTGTCTCTTTACTTTATTTTTGTGTTTTGTCTTTTTTCAATGTGGCTATTTGTTTTGTAGTCATGATTAGGCTGTTGGTTATTTGTGCGTTTAGTTCATCAAGTTCTGTTTGGTAGTTTATGTGTTTTATATGATTTTCCAGTGCTTGTCGATATTCGTCTGTGTTTGGCTTTATTATTTCTGTTGGTGTCTTTATCTTTATATGCGTTATCAATCTACGTCTCTCTTGCTTCAGATTTATTCTTATTTTTGCTCTGAGCATCCGATGGTCACTGCCAATGCTTATCGTGTTCAGGACTCAAGTCTTACGTATTCTTTAATAATACAAGAAATAGAATTTTTCGAAATTTTCATCTCACTAGATAAACTTTTTTGTTTGCGAAGAGGATTTCGGTCAATTCGCGTTTTTATAACTTTAACAGCTTCGCTCGAGCTGCTTTGGGTCTTCCTGAACGTTGCTCGTCTTTTATGTCTCCCGTCTCAGCAAATAATTTTATCACCCGGTAAACAAACATACGACTTATTTTAAGCAATTTTAAGGTCTTAAAATTGGCGTTTTTTCCATACCGCACTTAAATAAAGCTAGAACAGCAATCCTATTCTCTCGATAACCCCATTGCACTGTCTAAAGAATTCAAATTGTAAATATGCTTACACACAATAACTATATAACAACTGAGTAACATAAACTCATTTCGAATTTTACGTGATTTTACCGATTTTTTGTTGAATCGCTAGAATCGTATCTACCAAAATTCAATTATAGCGGACACGTTCTTACTTGACAGACTGTAACCTTTTGTTAATGTAAGTAGCCGGACTAGTATGAGTTTAGTATAATTACAGTTTCCCATCGCTATCCAACGAGTATTTCAACGAGTAATCCAACGAGTAGTGAATTTTTCAATATATTACAGATACTGCCTAATTATATATATATATATATATATATATATATATATATATATATATATATATATATATATATATATATACATATATATATCAGGTGTACAAGTATGAAAAGCGGATTTCAGACAACAGATGGTGCACCAATGCAGTTTGTGCTATAAAGATTTGACACTGCGCCATTTTCTTGTGTCATCAGACACAAAAAATTTCCAAATACACAGACCTTGCAACGGAAATAAAAAGGCTATGGAAACAAGAAAAAGTCAACATTGTCCCCCTCATTATATCAGCCACAGGCCTTACACCAACAACATTCACACCACACTTAGTACAATTAGGACTCAATACAAATATACACAAAAACATTCAGAAGTCAGTGATTTTGAAAACATGTAACATTGTCAGGTCATTCCTTAATACACAGTGGTAATGCGTTTGTGCTGAGTTGGTTTGCGCCCGTCAGCCAAACATGGAACCACATTGACCAAATGTGAGAAAGAAAAAAAACAAAAACAAAAAAATAAATAATAATAATAAACGTCTTTATTTTATACTTGGCGAAATGCAGCAGTGCTGTTGTTAACCGAGTTCCCAAAAATATACAAAAGAAATACAAAAAATAAAATAATGTGTGCGTTTCTTTCAGTTCTGACCAACGGTTATCCCCATTGACGTGAAACGTCCTATATATATATATATATATATATATATATATATATATATATATATATATATATATATATATACATACATATATATATATATATATATATATATATATATATATATATATATATATACATATATATATATATATATATATATATATATATATATATATATATATATATATATATATATATATACATACAATTGATATGCATTGTTATGTTAATAATAATTGTAGGCTAATACAATATGCAGATGACAGTCAGATTTTAAGGAGCTTTAATAGTGTTAACGCATTACAGGCGGAACAGGAAATTAATTACTGTTTAAATTCGATGTTTACCTACTCTAATAACAATGGTTTGAAGATAAATCCGAGAAAGTCGCAGCACTGTATTTTGGAACAAACAGTGAATGGGCTTCAGCGAATTTCAATTTAAATATGGCCCAGGAGAGAATTCCGTTTGTTACTGAATATAGAAATTTGGGAATATTATTTGATAGTAAGCTCAGGTTTAGAAAGCAGGTTTCTTTGGTAGCTCAAAGGGGGTTTGTTCACCGTAATTTATATAAGAATCGGCATATCCTCAATTTGAGCTTAAAAGAATATTTGTGCGAGACTCTTGTCCTTTCTCACTCTAATTATTGTAATTTTGTTTACGGTCCGTGCCTAGACCTTATGTCGAAGTATAAGCTGCAAAAAATTCAAAACTCCTGTATACGTTTTATTTTTGGATGCAGGGGGAGGGATCATTTAAGTGGCAGGCTGAAGGAGCTGAAATGGTTGCGTATTAAGGATAGAGAAAGCCACATCTGGGTTGCTTTTTGCATAGACTGTTGAGGACCGAAGTGCCACAGTAGCTGTGTGAAAGGCTGCATTATCGAAGTTCGGTGCATCAGCGTAATACTAGGTACAACGACCGCTTTCAAATACAAGTGTGTTTAAACAGTCTTTCGGCTATATATCTGCTAAACTTCTGAACGAAATTCCTGAAGGTTTGCTTGCTCTGTCTGAACTATCTTTCAGAAGGCAGCTAAAGGAGATTTTTTTTCAAACTTATTGACTGTTATTATTATGTCTCTTTTATAGGGTAAGGTGGGGATCATGGTTTGTATATGGGTATCAATATGTTGTAGAATTACAATGTTTTCATTTTTTGTATTTCTTTTCTATATATTTTTGAGAATTCGGTTAACAACAGCACTGCTGCATTTCGCCAAGTATAAAATAAAGACGTTTATTATTATCATTATATATATATATATATATATATATATATATATATATATATATATATATATATATTTATATATATATATATAATATATATATAATATATATATATATATATATATATATATATATATATATATATATATATATATATATATATATATATATATATATATATATATATATTATATATATATATATATATATATATATATATATATATATATATATATTTATATATATATATATATAATATATATATATATACATACATATATATATATATATATATATATATATATATATATATATATATATATATATATATATATTATTACAAATTTTTCATATTTTTATTTTTGGTCTGAATAAAATGGTAACAAAAAATTTTAGCAGAAAACAAAAAATAGGTGTAAAAATAAGGATAAATTATGCAATAATATAATGAATAATAGCAAACAAAAAGAGAGCTTATAATAAAGGGAAATTAATTTTGTGACACATATCCAGACATCACAGACCGCTTTATAAAGTCCAAAACCTACACCGGTTTTTATAACGCCATAAAATTAGAAACCTAGGTGACCACACCTAGATTACACTAATGAGAGTTCCTAGTCAGTAGCAGAGTAGACTGCGAGTCTACAGCTACGAGGCTGTGCAATGGAGACCTAAACTGCAGGCTCTGCAATGAGGAAAAAAAAACAGCTGATCATAACCTATTCAGCTGTAAGCCTTTATATATCAGAAGACACGAGTATCAAGAGTGCTGAAATGGCTGCTGTAAAAGAAATAGGGCAAATACAATAAACCCAATGAAGTTACGCTATTTCTGAAAATTAAATTCAAACTGCTCCTTGGAAAAAAAAATAAAACCGGATAATCATTAATCGACACCATTTATGAATATTTTTGGAAAACATAAAATTTAAATAAGCTAATATTAAATATTGTAGCAATATGAACAGGTTAAGAATCAAGAAAGAATAAAATTAAAAAATATACTTTAAATCGGGAATCAAATCGTTAGACAGTCTTTTTTCCTTTATCTTAAACCAACATATTATGTTGACAATTGTAACAAAATTTTAGATTACTCCTGGAAAAAACATGCTTAAATAATTACACAGGTCAACATTTGATCTAAAAAAAAAACACTCGGAGCGGTATAGTGCTTATGTGGTTTTTGGGGTCGTTGATTACGATGAGCGGGTTGGTTAACCTTCATCACATCAGATTCAAGGTCATTTAAAGGTGAAATAGAGAAAAAACTGTAGGAAAAATTTGAAAAATTTCATGCGTATGTTTTTTAGGTCCCTAAGTCCGAATCCGTAGTTTGTTTGACCTTACGCCTTTTCCCAGAGGTCATTTGAAGGTCAAATAGAGAAAAAACCGTAGGAAAAATCTAAAAAAATGTATGCGTATGTTTTTGAGGTCCCCGAGTCCGAATCCGTAGTTTGTTTGACCTCCTTTTCCCAGAGGTCATTTGAAGGTCAAATAGAGAAAAAATCGTGGAAAAAAATCTGAAAAAATTCACGCGTATGTTTTTGAGGTCCCTGAGTCCGAACCCGTAGTTTGTTTGACTTAAGCCGCCTTTCAGAGGTCATTATATTTTTGTCATTTAATTTTGTTTTTATCGTACACTTGCGAAGCATACAGAGGTTAATTTACGGTACATTTTTATTGATTATACCTTATACATATCATTACAAGGTTACAAGGGAATTAATATGTGAAATATAAGCTAAATAATGGCAGGTAGACTGATGCAAGCAAATGTTTTAATATTGTTTAAAGGTACTTATTAGTAAAACTTAAAATATTGTTCATATCAAAAGTAGACTATACAAATATTTTGACTAGTTTTGTGACTGTGAAATAGACTTTTAAAATCTAAAAAAAAATTTGACCTAATTTTTGTACTCTCGATGTTCGTTCCATATATCTAGTCCAGCCCGACTGTGTTTCTTGGGGTATAAATGAAATATTGTGCGCTATGTTATGTTTAAATTTCGTTTTATAACTCAATTCCCAATACATTTCAAATTAATAATTCTAATGTCGAACAACCTTGTTATCAAGTAACCCTTAATCTGTAAACTTCAATACTTAATCCTTGTCGACAAAGAAACTCTAATACCCAATACCTTTGAACCCAATAACTTACTTGTACAGTAATCCTTATATGTACTTATACTCTCATATTGTCTTATATAATACCTCAATGCGTAAGTTAACTACTAAAAATGATTCGGCTCATACTTCGTAAAGAGTCTCGAGTGTCCAAGTAGATTTTCGAAATCGCGCAGTCAGTATTTAATATGAATTAAGCATAAGAGTTTGCTTCTTTTAGTATTTATCAAAGCATGTTTGAAGTACTACTCTAAACGAGAACGCTTTCGTTTCTCGTGAAATGATCTTCGACTTGCTTTTCTTTTATGAGATTTATTTGAATCTCGCTTCAGGCTCCAGCAATAATCTGCCAACATGTTTATCCCCCAAACACCTTGATACCTTTTTTCAAATTCACTCAAGTCTTGGTACATCCTTTCTCCATGTTCTTCGCTAAAATCTCCGAGATTTTCAGGGAACCAATCAAGGTATGAATGGAGAAAATGCAGTTTCAGACTCATTAAACACCCCATTTCTTTATAATTTTGTACTAAATTTCCAACAATATTTTTGTAATTAGGGTCTTTATGATTTCCAAGAAATTTAGTCGTCACCTCTCTAAAACTTTGCCATGCTGCTTTTTCTTTGGCATTTATTTTCCTCTCAAATGCATCATTTTTTAGGAGGTCTCTTATTTGTAGTCCAGTAAATATGCCCTTTTTTATTTTAGCTTCAGAAAGATTAGGTAGCACTTTAAAAATATGCATGAAAGCAGGACTTTCGTTTCGGCTCATGGCCTTGACAAGTTGCTTTGCAATACCTAGTTTGATATGCAAAGGTGGAAGTAGGACCTTATTGGTCGATATCAAACTTGGAACTATGATGTTTTTTTCACCTGGAATTAATTCTTGTCTCAACGGCCAGTCTTTCCTCACATAATGCTCATCTCGAGCCCGACTATTCCACTCACAAATAAAGCACGGATAAGAAGTGTTTCCAGATTGCTGTCCCAGTAATATTGTAAATATCTTTAAGTCCCCACAACGTTCTCACTAGTTTTGATCGTAATTCAATTTTTGCAATAGCAACTCAAAATTATGGTATTCCTCATCTAATACAACAAAATGAGCGACTGGTAAAGGGGCATAAATATTTCCATTATATAACAAGATAGCTTTTAAGCTTCTTTTTGAAGAATCTATAAACATTCGCCAATCACTTACTGTGTATTCTATACCGTATTCTTGCACTAACCCTTCAATATTATGGCAATAGACTAGATTATTCATTTTGGTAAAATATTTTCTGAATGGACGTTCTCTAAACGATAGACAGAAATTTTTGTTCCTGTGGATAGACAATTTTTTTCTTTTAGCCTAGATGCTAAAAGCTCTGATCTATCTTTCGAGAGTCCCAAGTCTCTGCACAGATCACTTAATTCGTTTTGATTAAATGTTTCGACTTCCGATATATAATTTTCCGCAACATCTGATTCTTCTGTGCTGAAATTTTCTCTTTCTTCGTGTTCGAATGTTTCATCTGGCATATCTTCATCAGTTACCACTTCTTGTCCCAATTCATTAATTTCCATGATATGATCAGAATTTGTTTCAATAAGAACTGGTAAAGTCACAGATGTTACACGTGCATATGAAATAGAATCCTTATTCTTTCGGTTGTACCCTTTCAAGTTTGTTAAGCAGAAGTAACAGTCGGTGGTATGGTCTGTTGGGGATCTCCATATCATTGGCCGAGAAAATACCTGGTTGTTAATTCTATATAGAAAATTGCGGCATTTATGACATATAGATTTTGGTGTGTAAGAGTTATCCAATGAGCTTGTATCAATATGATAAATTTGGTGATATTTTACTTTTAACGAATCTGAAAACATAAATTTCTTTTGTGGAATATACTCCCCACAAACAACACAAAAATTGTCGAGTTTAATAGAACATGACGAATTTCTTGTAGCATTTGACTCTACAGAGGCCAAGTTTCCCACCAATGTAGAGCTACGGTCGCATGATGTCGACGCCTGCGGGCCCGCTTTCCCACCCTGACCAGCCGCCGATTCTGGGTTTCCGGGACCCTGTCTCGTAATTTTTTTAGGAGTAGTTGCCATGACGGCATAAACGCCGTAACCCAGGGACTTCGCCGGATAGTGAGACAACTCCGTTGCCCACCGTCACCACGTGGAGGTGCCCTGGGTGCAACTACACCTTAATACTGGAGTTTAAAGCGAGACTGAGCTAAATTTATAAAAAAGAAGAGAATAAATAATTTCGCGAGGGATGAAAAAGCATTTTATTGTCAAAGTAAAACTCCAGATATATATACAAATATACTTAAAATGACCACCGTACATCTTTTGAGCATAAGATCATTCAGGATTTGAACTGAATGATCTGAAAAAATAATAGATGAATTTTTTCAGATTTTTTTCCACGATTTTTTCTCTATTTGACCTTCAAATGACCTCTGGGAAAAGGCGTAAGGTCAAACAAACTACGGATTCGGACTCAGGGACCTCAAAAACATACGCATGAAATTTTTCAGATTTTTCCTACGGTTTTTTCTCTATTTGACCTTCAAATGACCTCTGGGAAAGGGCGTAAGGTCAAACAAACTACGGATTCGGACTCAAGGACCTCAAAAACATACGCATGAATTTTTTCAGATTTTTTCCTACGGTTTTTTCTCTATTTGACCTTCAAATGACCTTGATCTGATGTGATGAAGGTTAACCAACCTGCTCATCGTAATCAGCGACCTCAAAAACCCCATAAGGACAATACCGCCCCGAGTGTTTTTTTTTTAGATCAAATGTTGACCTGTGTTATTATTACTGAAACGCTCATTATCGTACATAACAGGATTCCTTTCCTGTGCTATTTCAAAAAAAATAGTGTTTTTTCAAAGTTTTTTTGATATATTTAAAATAATTTGAATTTGTCTTGTTAAGAAATCATACAATTTTCAGTAGAAACTATTTTCTATATTACTAATTTATTCAATAAATTCACTTTGAGAGAATTCTACCTTGTACAGTTGATTAAATATACATTAAATAATTTAATAAACAATAACTTTTAAAATTTATTCATCAATAGCTACTGATAATTCATTTTTAGTTAAAAAGGTTTCTATTAAAATCTGTTTGTATTTTATTTTTAATATTTAATTATCGATTCCATTCCATTTCAAGCCTGACGTAAGTTTTAAACAGTCAAGTCCATACTTCGTCAGAAGAAAATTACAAAGAAAATTTTCTAAATAATGCGGGACTACCAATTTACTGTTATAAATATAGGTAAATATTTTTAAGTTTAAATTAGTTATTTTTAAACAATTTCAGTTACATACGCAAAAAATAATGCTTTTGCAGGGGTGTGAGAAAATGCTATAGATAATTTACGAAAGTTATCTGATCGACGTATTAAGAAACTTGACAACTGTAAACACTTTTAACTTTTCGATCTTATTACTCAGTTGTACCTTTGTAACATAAAAAAAATAATTATCTTTCCAGGAATCAATTACATTTGAAAGTTTTTTGTATAAAATCTATAATAATTCCAATTTTCAAGGAAAAACACCACCTACTATTCCCATGGTGCAGTCAAGGATGACCAATATTGTCTTCAGACAGCGTATCATAAAACGTATTTTAATTAAGCTAGATACCAAAAAAGCTTCTGGTGCTGACGGAATACCTGCCATAGTTCTGAAAAACTGTGCGAGGGAACTAACACCAGTTTTCTGTAGACTTTTCAACCTATCCTACAGAAAGAGAATATTTCCTTCCTGCTGGAAATGAGCCACAGTTCAGCCGATGCCTAAAAAAGGCAAGAAGACCCTGCTAAATAACTACCGACCAATCGCACTGCTTTCAATAATATCGAAAGTCATGGAAAAGGCTATCAACCAGCATTTTTTAAAATATCTTGAAGGATTCAACATTATTAGCGATCACCAATATGGCTTTCGTAAAAATAGATCAGCAGGAGATTTTCTGACTTATGTAACACACGTTTGGAACAACGCAATTAAATCACTTTGGAGAATCACCTTCACTATGAACACCGGTGTACCTCAAGGCTCCTACTCTCTTTCTCATTTACATTAACGATCTGCTGGAAAAGACCGAGAATCCAATCTACAGCTTTGCAGATGACAGTACGCTTATCTTTTCATTCACTTTGAACGCTCGGATATCGGCTACTCAGGCGAATATTCGCAGACAGCAGGAAGTCATTCAACTTAACAAAGACCTGGAAGAAATTCTATCTTGGGGGTGACAGTAACCAAATGGAATTTAACGCTACAAAAACCCAGGCGGCAGTTTTTTCTAAAAAAGTTAACGTTGTTGAACCCGACATAGTTATGTCGGGGCACTCCATTCCTCTAACATCGTCACTCAATTTGTTGGGCGTTAATTTGGGAGCTAATATGTCCTGGCATGAACATGTTGCAGGTATAGCAAGGAGAGCTTCTCAAAAGTTGGGAATATTATTTCGAACCAGAAACTCCACAACAACTGTTAATTCTTTACACAGCTCAAATTCGACCAACTATAGAATACTGCTCCCATGTTTGAGCCTATTCTACAAGTATTTTCATGGAAAGTGTTCGAAGGATGTGGCCCGCTTAATTTCTACCAGAGCGTTGCATGTTAGAAGTACACGTCGCGGTAATACTTCACATCCGTATGAGGTTCAGCTTGTTACTCCTCGTACAATGCTTATCAAGCAGTCTTTTATATGGAGAACATCATCCCTTTGGAATTATTTGCCCAGGAATGTGTTTCCCACCGAGTACAATTTACAGCGATTCAAAACAACGTGAATCGCTTTTCTCCGCACACGTGGCGCTCCTGTAGCGCTTTAGGGATTTCCCTGCAGCACGTGTGCTAGACCCATAAAAAAGACTCCCAAATTAAAAGCCTGGCCCTCCTGATGGGGTTAAGGTATTGGGCTAACTTCCCAAAAAACATAGAACTGTTAAAAAATCCAATCACACGCCTCGAAACAGGACGAAACAAGGTCTACGACATCGGCTTAATAAAAGGGCACGATTTTTTGGTAAATGGAAGGTACAAGGTCTATCAAGAAGAATAAATGAAGTTATACATGAATTAATTAAACTTAAATTGGACATAGCAGTGATTACAAAAAAAGAAGGGATGGAGTTCAGAAAATTTAGGAAAATTTGATCATTTTTAGAGCAGAGTACCTAAAAAATACAGAGCCCAAAATTGACGATACATTGAAGATTGAGAAAATATATTAAAACTTGGGAAGCAATAAGTGAAAGATTAGTTAAAGTAAATATATGCTTGCATGGATATAAACTGACAGTTATAGGGTTATACGAAGTAAATGATGATGCACCAGTCAACGTAAAACATGCATTCCTTGAACAGATGCATGAAGAAATAGAAAAAAATAGGACAACCATGGGAAATAATACTAGTGGTAGACACTAATAGTAGAAGAGAAAGAAAAGATAGAGATGAAGTAGTGGTTAAGTATGGAGAGGACACTATCAATAATAACGGTGCAAAATTTATAGACCTATGTTATCAGAACTAATCGAGAATTCTTAATCAACACTTTTCACATACATACCTCAGAGTCCAAAGAAGTGCAAATGTGGTAGTGACCATTATTTTACTGGACACGAAAATTAACTTCCCAATCAGAAAATAAGATAATAAAAGACAAGAGGACATAAGAAAAATGGAAAAAAAAAAATTAAAAATTAAAAGTATGGAGATACAATATCAAAAGTCTAGAAGATACTTAAAAGTTGTTTAAAAAAAGATTAGATGAGAAGCTAAAGGTACAAAACGAAGCGTTATTTGAAGCACTGGGATATTATATAAGAAATAGTACAAGTAAACCTTATTGGTGGGACACCAAAATCGAAAAAGATGTAGAAAACAAAAGGAATCTGCATCAAAAATATTTAAACACCAAAATATAGTACAAAGAAGTAAAAGAAAGTATCTAAGAAGTAAGAAGAAAAATATCTAAGAAAAAGAACGACTCTTGGGGAAGAAACTGTCAAAGAGTAAATACCTATTTAGGAGGAAAAAGAAACAAAGTAAGTGGAAAGTGAAAAAAGGAAAGGAAATAAGAACAAAGAAATAATATCAATTATGAAATTTCAAGATTGGGAGGAATATTTCGGAAAGCTATTGGTAGAGGAGAGAAATCTCAAGAGAACAGAACAGAAATGAACAAAGAGTTACAGTAATAGGTTCTGTTTGTGGCTCTCATGTTTCCTCAGAGCGCGTTCTTTACGAGTGGCGGTCGACGGATTTCTTTCTAACACCCTCACTATCAACGCCGGTGTGCCCCAGGGCTCCATACTGTCTCCTACTCTCTTTCTCATTTACATTAACGATCTGCTGGAAAAGACCGGGAATCCAATCTACAGCTTTGCAGATGACAGTACGCTTGTCTCTTCCTTCATCTTGAACGCTCGGACATCGGTTGCTCAGGCGAGTATCCGCAGACAGCAGGAGGTCGTTCAACTTAACAAAGATCTGGAAGAAATTCTATCTTCGGGTGACAGTAACCAAGTGGAATTTAATGCTACAAAAACCCAGGCGGCAGTTTTTTCAAAAAAAGTTAACGTTGCTGAACCCGACATAGTTGTGTCGGGGCACTCCATTCCCCTGGCATCGTCGCCCAATTTGTTGGTCGTTGGTTTGGGAGCAAAAATGTCCTGGCATGAACATGTTGCAGGGATAGTAAGGAGAGCTTCTCAAAAGTTGGGAATATTATTTAGAACCAGAAAGCTTTACACCCCACAACAACTGTTAATTCTTTACAAAGCCCAAATTCGACCAACTATGGAATACTGCTCCCACGTTTGGGGCTCCGCTCCCAAACATACACTGCATTTGTTGGATTCTGTTCAGAGAAGAGCGGTCCGTCTGATTGGGGACCCGAATTGACCGGCGGCCTTGATTCGCTGGAACATCGAAGAACGGTTGGCGACTTGAGTCTGTTCTACAAGTATTTTCATGGAAAGTGTTCGAAGGATGTAGCCCGCTTAATTCCTCTCAAAGCGGTGCATGTTAGAAATACACGTCGCGCTGGTGCTTCATATTCAGCTTGTTACTCCGCGTACAACGCTTTTCAAGTAATCTTTTATATGGAGAACGTCATCCCTTTGGAATAATTTGCCCAGCGCTGTGTTTCCCACCGAGTACAATTTACAGCAATTCAAGAATAACGTGAATCGCTTTTTCCAAACTCATACCGCTCCTGGAGCGCTTTAGGGACTTCCCTGCAGCACGTTGTGCTAGACCCAAAAAAAAAAAACTAAGTATAACACCAGAAGAAATAAAAACCGTATGTAAAGAACTAAAGAATAGCAAATCAGCCGGATTTGGGGGTATCTCGCGAGACATGTCAAATATGAAACAGACAAGTTGTACGAAAACCTTAGACAACTATTTCAGAAATGTATAAGTACAAACGATATTCCGAAGGAATCGAAAGTGTCACCTAACCATTACACACAAAAAATGTGACAAAAACAATTACGATTACCGAAGAATAACAGTTACTGCATCCATAAGTAAAATCTATGGAAAGGTTTTAGAGAACGAAATGGAGAAGGAATATTAAGATATCGAAGCAGAAGAATAAGCAGATTTTCGCCCGGGACGATTCACATTTTCTCCTTAAATCAATTAAAATAGAGATGGAACGAAACTAAGAAGTCCATTCGATGTTCGTTGACTTGAGAAAGGCATGTGGCAGCGTTCCTCTGTAGAAATTATGCCAATCATTGGAAAGTACTAATAACATAGAATTAATTAAAGCTGTTAAAACAACCCTTAATAAAAGTTAAAACCGAAACTAGTGGATTTACAGTTTCGCGTTTTGAACCCTTTATAAGTGTAAGCTACCCTTATTGAAAAATTTGTTCCACCTTTAGATTGACAAATATGATATCTCTAGAGATAGTTTTGTGAGCATGTTTCTTCAAAATTCTTTTAAAATTTTTAAATGGGTGTGGTGTAGCCTTTATAAAATGGAAACTCGTGAAGAAATTGTTTCTAGCTTGAAGTTTGCATAGATCAGGGATTCCAAAATTAGTTTTAGAAAGTACAGGTTAAAAAAAATATATAAAATTAATTAGATTTGCATTACGTATATAAATAACCAAATGTTTATAAAAATAATTAAAATAATAAAAAAAATAATCAATTGTACAGGCATACCAACAAATAATAATTTATTTTAATAAATTTTGTGTTACTTATCCAAAAAATAAATGAATTAGGCTTTCAGTTGATTGATCATCCCCTATATTCCTCGGATTTAGCTGCCTTTGACTATTATCTATTCCCAAAACTGGAAAGAAAACATTTGAAAAGAACTAATTTCATTCCAGAAGGAAAGTAATAAACGTTGTTGCTGACTGATTTGCAAGCCAGGGCAAATGATTTTTTTTAAAGGTCTAAAGTTACTTTATAAATATTGTAATAAGTGTATATAGCTGAAAGGAGATTACGTCGAATTTTATTTTTTTTTTGTTATTTGCTAGTTCTTTCTATGCTACGCTAAACACTTATAAATACACCCTCGTATATCGTGTTTTTAGAGTCGACAAATTGGAAGATTATGTTCTTTTTTATCATTTCTACTTTCAGTAGAAATAATATGTAGAGGGTAATTAGTTTAAGTTGTAAAACACATTTAAAGTCTTTCTCCTCTTAATTTATTTTGTATTATTAGAGAACTGTGTGCTTACAATGAAAGAACCTGGGTTTTATTTTACATAGTAACTTATCAAATAATGAATTCTTTTTTTAGATGATTTATATCCAATAATAATAAAAGTGATAGATTGTTTTAAATATAAATGGGTCAGGTACTGCCAAAATTTTGTACTAATTACATGGCAATTTGGATTAATATTACAAACTGTTTATATTTTGCACGAATTTAACCTTCGTTTTTTACTTCAATATGGACCATCATTTCTTACAAGTTTTGTGGTAAGATAACTTTGCTTAAAAACATTTTTCTTAAAATTATATCGTGGAATTATTTTACCATTTAAGTGACTAGGGTTTTTTCTGGACTGTACCAAATATAATTCCTAGAATTTAAATGTGAGTGAAAAATATCTAGAGATCATTATAGATAGCCTTTGTTCTTGTTTAATTAAAACATCTATTTTTTAAAATTTTAACAATTGTCGAGATACTGCACGAATAACGTTTGCCGAATCAATCGTTTGGTGAGGTTGTAACACAACATCACCTCCATTGCCCTTAATTGTGGCTTTTCCATCGTTTGCGCAGATTGGCTACATTTCTACGACGATCTTTTTTGCACATCATTGTTATTCTTCATCTTAAGCTAGGAATAGATACTGTTTTCCCTCAATAAAACGTTAGTAATAGTACCGTCGTACCGTCTTTTTGGGTGTTGTTAGAGTGATCTTTCCATTCCCCTCTACTACGACTTGGATTTCATAGATATTTCTCAGTTCCGCATTCTTTCTTGCTATCAAATAAGGTTCTTCTTCTCTCCAGTCTTCCTTACTGGTGACATTTGTTAAATTTCAGAGCTTGTTCCACACTCTGATTGTAAAAAGTGAGTTTGCATCTTAAGACTGCATCGTCGGCATAACAAATGTTTTTTATTTCCTTATCTCCTGTCTCATATTCTTTTCCAGCTGGTTTTGTCTTTTTGATTGTTCAGTTCTTTATGGGAGCAAATAGGGCTGGGCTTAAACTGTTTCCCTGTCTCATTCCAGTTACCATGGATACCTTTTACCAAATTTCTCTGCTGTCCCTATGAATATATGTTCTTTAACTTCTTGATGATGGCTGTCACATTGGAATGTACATTTGTTTTTTTAGCATAACACCTAAACACGAAATTTTTTATAAAGTCAGTCCTCTCCAAATGATTTAAATCTGTTTGGTAATGAATGTTTAGTTTTGTAGCGATATCATGATTGCTAATGTGACGCTCTTGCTTAAGTTTTTCCAAAATTTCATCGACATTTTCGGATTGATCGACTAAAGCGAGGTGCAACTTTTACATCGAAATTTCTAGACCGAAACCGAGCGAATCATTTTTGGACTGTTGTTTTTGATTATTCACGAGCTTCTTCGACAACCTAATATTTTCACAGTTTTTAATTTAACGCTCCGGAGGTATCATTACTTTTTTTTCTTTTTTTTAGCATGATTATTAATCAGTGTCATCATTTTAAAATACTTTTTTGTACTTCTCTTCTTCCCGCTAATCTTCGTATCTTTATTTATTTCTTGTCTATGCTTACTTTTTCTCCTATTATTTGTTTTAATATTAGATTAGGAACTTATCCGGAGGTTTTTTTAGTTACTTAAATAATGTCTATTTTTGCTGGAAATTTATTATATACTGAGTCGACGAAAAGCCCTTTTAGTCTTAAATGTATAATTGTTAAATTTCCTATGTATCGTGAAATGGACTAATGAACATATTATAATTATTATTAATTTTCTAGGTATGGTTGGGATTATTCATAACAAAAATACAATACAAAAAGTGGATGCCAATTCGTCAAAATTTTCAAAAAAATCTGCTCTTGAATTTTAAGAACATACCACCAAAAACAAAAAAAAGAATTATATTAGGATATATACATGCTGAAAGGATTTTATTACTGTCGGTCTGTGGACTTACATTTACAGCATTTGTAATTCTAAAAGAAGTTCATAGCGATCCGAAGAGCTGTGTTTTACTTTCTTTTATGGTCGATAAATTTATCTTTTATATATCAAAGCCCGTTAACTTTTTCATTTTCGTCTTGTTCTTTATTCAGTTTGTTAGTATGGTGTTTCCAATATATTACTGTGTCACTTTATATGGCGTCCTAAGGTGTCAGCTGTCACTTATCAACCTACATGTTCGTCATAGTTTTAAACAACCTAATCAACTTCCATGTAAAATCTATAATAATCGTGTTAAAGAAAATCTAAAATTCACATCAATGTGGCACCAACAACTGTTAAGGTAGGTATTAACAACTTAATCTTATCAGGCGCACAAGTATGAAATGCGGATTTCAGACAACAGATGGTGCACCAATGCAGTTTGCACTATAAAGATTTGACACTGCGCCATTTTGTTGTGTCATCAACAAGTGTCAGACGCGTACGAGTGATAAATTGGAAAAGTGTGTGCATAGTGTTATGTTGTTGTGTTCAATATGTCGAGATTTATACCGAACAAAGAGCATTTGCGGACAGCATTAATTTTTTGTTTTCATTTGATGAAAACTGCTGTTGAATCATACCGATTACTTCGAGAAGCTTATGGTGAACATGCCCCATTGCAAGATACGTTTGAACGATGGTTTCGACGTTTCGAAAGTGGTGACTTCGATGTTGCAGACAAGGAACGTGGAAAACCGCCAAAAAAAATACGAAGATGTGGAATTGCAAGCATTGTTAGACGAAGATGACTCGCAAACACAAAAACAACTCACCGAGCAATTGGGCGTTAGTCAACAAGCTGTTTCCAATCGGCTACGAGAGATGGGAAAGATTCAGGAGACCGGTAGATGGGTACCACATGAGTTGAACGACAAGCAAATGGAAAAGCGCAAAAATACGTGAGCCATTTTGCTCGCTCGGTACAAAAGGAAGTCGTTTTTGCATCATATAGTTACAGGGGATGAAAAGTGGATTTATTTTGAGAATCCCAAGCGTAAAAAATCATGGGTAGACTCAGGCGCACCATCCACATCGACCGCAAGACCGAATCGCTTTGGCCGAAAGACGATGCTCTGTGTTTGGTGGGACCAGAGGGGCGTGGTCCATTATGAGCTGTTAAAACCTGGGGAAACGGTTGATACTAAATGTTACCAACAACAATTGACCGATTTGAACGGTTCGCTGCTTGAAAAAAGACCAGAATACCGAAAGAGGCAACACAAAGTCATTTTTCTTCATGACAATGCTCCATCACATATGGCAAAACCAGTTCGCGACACGTTGGAAGCACTCAGCTGGGAAGTTCTACCTCATGCAGCTTACTCACCAGACTTGGCTCCTTCCGATTATCACTTGTTTGCATCATTGGGTCACGCACTTACTGAGCAGCGCTTTGGTTCGTACAAAGATGTGAAAAAATGGCTCGATGAATGGTTTGCAGCAAAAGGGAAAGATTTTTACTCGCTCGAAGGATGGGAAAAATGTATAACACGCGATGGAGCCATACTTTGAATAAAGCGCTTTTTATTATCATTCTTCCGAATTTAACACGTTTTTTTAGAAGAAAAATCCCGATTTCGTACTTGTGCACCTGGTACAATAGACTGCTGTGCAGCAGTCTCCCCGATTATCAAAAGTCGTTGCCAGCAAGTTAAATCTCAATAACCTAATTTTGCTTGAAGTGAAAGGATATATTCTGCGTTTTTTAGTGTTCCGTACGGAACACCTATAAAATGACTTCAGTGTCTGTCTGTCTGTCTGTCACACCCGATTTTCTCCGAAACTATTTGTCATAGAAAGTTGAAATTTGGTAATAATATAGGAATTGATGGCCTCATCAGAGCCGTGTAGTTTTGAAAGTTAAATTTTAACTTAAGGGGTTAGTTTTGGGGGGTGAAAAAAAATTTTTTTTACTAGGTCATCGAATGTGGTGTCAAATGAAAGCTTGTGAAAACACGAGTAATATATACATATATATATATATATATATATATATATATATATATATATATATATATATATATATATATATATATATATATAATGTAATACTTGGGCTCACTTTTCTCTGTATTACTTTTAAAAAATCGCGAAAAATCACTGTCCCCCCACCTTATTTCGAAAAGTACTGATCAAAAAATTTTGAAAAAATTCTGGAATATTTTCCACGGGGTGTAATTCTTTTTAGTGTTCCGTACGGAACACTTATAAGATCATTTCGGTGTCTGTCTGTCTGTCTGTCTCCGAAACTATTTGACATAGAAAGTTGAAATTTGGTACTAATATAGGAATTGATGGCTTCATCAGAGCCGTGTAGTTTTGAAAGTTAAATTTTGACTCAAGGGTTAGTTTTGAGGGGTGAAATCGGAAGTGAAAAAAAAATTTTTTTACTAGGTCATCGAGTGTGGAGTCAAATGAAGGCTTGTGAAAACTCGAGTAAAAAATATATATAATGTCATGCTTGCGCACACTTTATACCTACCTTATCTCGAAAATACTGATCAAAAAATTTTGAAAAAATTCTGGAATATTCTTCACGGGGTATAGATTGAACGAAAATTATCACGAGTGCATTATTTTTAATAATTTATTTGGTATATAAAAAAACAAAAATTTCAAGGTCATTAGTATTCAGTAAAGATGGGAAACAAACTTTGTTGAAAACTCCTTTGGGGTGTGTTTTGTGAAATTACAGATCATTTTATACCACCGTAACAATTTTTTTTATTTTAAAAGCAATCAACGTACAAAACAATGATTGTGCAAGTTCAACTTGTACTTGACCAGTTATTTTTTATTATATATGATTATCAGGACGATTTACAAAATTTACGTTAGTTACAACAAGGATTGTGCTTATTTAATTTTAATTTCCTTCAGCTGTATAACTAATTAAATTAATTTTTGTGAAAAAAAAACAAGTTTTTGTGTAAATAAGTATTTACACTTCTTTATGCAATTTTTTTCTGTTCTTTCATTTGGCAGAAAACCTAACTAAACCAGCGTTATGTAAGTAAAGAAGGCTTGCAAATAATGCTACTAATTCTTTTTAGTGTTCCGTACGGAACACTTATAAGATCACTTCTGTGTCTGTCTGTCGGCCTGTCACACCCGATTTTCTCCGAAACTATTTGACATTGAAAGTTGAAATCTGGTACTAATATAGGAATTGATGGCCCTCATCAGAGCCGTGTAGTTTTGAAAGTTATATTTTGACTTAAAGGGTTAGTTTTGAGGGGTGAAATCGGAAGTGAAAAAAAAAATTTTTTACTAGGTCATCGAGTGTGGAGTCAAATGAAAGCTTGTGAAAACTCGAGTAAAAAATATATATAATGTAATGCTTGCGCACACTTTTCTTTGTATTATTTTTAAAAAATCGCGAAAAATCGCTGCCCCCCTACCTTATCTCGAAAAGTACTGATCAAAAAATTTTGAAAAAATTCTGGAATATTCTTAACGGGGTATAGATTGAACGAAAATTATCACGAGTGCATTACTTTTAATAATTTATTAAAAAAAAAAAATCAAGGTCGTCAGTTTTCAGTAAAGATTGGAAGCAAACTTTGTTGAAAACTCATTTGGGGTGTGTTTTGTGAAGTCACTGATCATTTTATACCACAATAACAACATTTTTTATCTTAAAAGCAATTAACGTACGGAACACTAATTGTGCAAGTTCAACTTGCACTTGACCGGTTATTTTAATTTTAATATTAACTGTATACTAAAACTATACATCTTAAAGTGCTTAATTTACATGTTACTTCTTTTTAAAAATATTTTCGTGATTTTTTGAATGATTTTTAAGCTATAATCTGCAAATAGCAAAAATAAATCCAAAACTCATATCAGGCTATAAACAAAAGTAAAAATGGATTTTTTCTTTCTCTTTCATACGCTTACCTAACAAATACGTACCAGAGGAGTCCCGCATATTCCTCTTAAAAAATACTCATTCCTAAAGTCACTATACCTAAATACATCTATTTCTAGTTTTTTGTTTCTTAAAAATTAATTTGCATAATTTCTTTATTCTAGGCATCATCGTGTCATCCAACAAGAAATGGGTCATCCTGGGTTCTATTTGCTTGGTATAATGAATATTTCTGCGTGTTTTTTAACCATTTTGATAGCATACTCTGTAAGTTTTAGTACTAGGAAATATTTTCAGTGATGCCACAGGTTTTCCTTTCCTAAATTTATCTACCCAGCTACGAAGACTGGTAGGGCGTAAAAATATTTTTCTATTTAACTATCGTCTACACTAGTATACTTAGTCCAGCGTTCTCGAGTTGCTTCAATCTATCCAAAAAATTTTATTTGCTATTTTGGTACTTAAAAACGATGCCAAAGCTGCTTTCAACTCATCATCTGAGACAAACTTTCGGACACTAAAGTAATTCTTCAGATGTCTGTGGATATCGTTACTCGTTAAATTCACAACTTTTGGTAATAGCTTGAACTGTGCATCGTGCAGAAATTCTTTTCATTCTTAAATGTCTGTACATAATCTTGGAAACTGTCGATTTGGATACTGAAGCTCCTTTAGCAACCACCAGAATACTGATTTCCTAGTCAGTGCTTGCCAGAACTGATCTTGATCTGGTGTCACCATGAATCGAATTTCGGCCCCACAGAAACTGGTTAGAACAAAATTTTAGTTGAAAATAAGATGGATCGTCATTGCCCTACACTTAGTCACTCAGTTTTCGAGAAAATCCTGCGAAATGCAATTAACTCGTACAAATTTTCGTCAAAGTGCGACAATAATTTTATAAGCAAGCAATACATATACATATATATATATATATATATATATATATATATATATATATATATATATATATATATATATATATATATATATATATATATATATATATATATATATATATATATATATATATATATATATATATATGTATATATATACAATGGCGTGCAAAAGTTTCCGGCCAGTGACATTTCGTACTCTAATTTATTAAAAAAAAAGACTAATGATTTTTAATTATTATGAAATGTGAGTATGAGATATAGGAAACAAAATAATATAGTAGAAGAATATTATTTATGTTTGTGAATATATTTATTATTATTATTTTTATATTTATATGTGCAAAAGTTTCATAAAAGGTCGTGGGAGTATAAACATGGCTCGGCATATGCAAATCCAAATTCGTGAGATAGTAATAAAATTGTCAAAATAAAGAAAGTTTTCTCGTGAGATTGCTTGATTATTATCGATAGGTAAATCAACCGTGAACGATATTATTGTAAAATACCGTTGTGGATATGGTTTAAAAGATCGTCCGCGTAGTCGAAAAAGTGGATCGTATCATTAAACGCAAATCAACTGCGGATGTCAAGAAAACTGCTGCCGAAATTGCGCGCGAGCTAAAGGATGAAAACCTAGCTTATGTTAGTCATAGTACTGTGACACGAAGACTACATGATGTGGGACTCTTTGGCCGTATAGGTATTAAAAAACCATTAATCAGTAAAAAGAATAAGAAGGCCCGATTACAATTTGCCAAAGATCACCTAAACTGGACAATCAAAGATTGGAAAAAAGTATCTTTCTCAGACGAATCTAAATTTAATCTTTTTGGAAGCGATGGTAGACAACATGTACTCGTACGACGTCCTGTTGGTATGAGAAATGATGTTCGGTACGAAATTCCTACTGTAAAACACGGTGGAGGAGGTGTGATGGTTTGGGGAATTTTTTCTGCACAAGGAGTTCCATTGATTGAGATCAACGGAAATATGAACGATGATATTTACAACATTTTAGAAAACAATTTGTTATCATATGCTGAAGAAACATTTTCGCAGAATTGGATATTTCAGCAGGATAATGATCCCAAACATACATCCAAGTTGTTAAAACAATGGTTTTCTGCTCCAAATGTGAGAGTGTTAAGCTGGCCCTCTCAATCACCGGACTTGAATCCAATAGAACACTTATGGGAAACGCTAGATCGTCATCACTGTGCGGCTGTTATCGCTGCAAAGGGTATGGCTACAAAATATTAACATAAAAATATAATTTAAGTCTATTATAAAGCATATGGACTAATAATTTTTCTCGTGGCCGGAAACTTTTGCACCTATAAATATAATAATAATAATAAATATATTCACAAACATAAATAATATTCTTTTACTATATTATTTTGTTTCCTATATCTCATACTCACATCTCATAATGATTAAAAATCATTAGTCTTTTTTTTAATAAATTAGAGTACGAAATGTCACCGGCCGGAAACTTTTGTACGCCAGTGTATGTATATATATATATATATATATATATATATATATATATATATATATATATATATATATATATTTATATATATATATATATATATATATATATACTCCGCTCGCCAGTTTTTCATGATTTGCACGCAAAGATACAGAAATCCCATTAGCTGCCTGTTTCTTGCTAATCCGAGTTGTTTCTTTGTGGTTGAATTATTAAAAGATAATAAAGATACAAAAATCCCATTGGCTATTTATCAACTGCTAACTCAAGCTGTTCTCCTGGCGTACCAGATCGTGGTTGTTTTATTTTTTTTTTACGGGTCTAGCACACGTGCTGCAGGGAAGCCCTTAAAGCGCTACAGGAGCGACATGTGTGTGTGGAAAAAGCGATTCACGTTGTTCTTGAATCGCTGTAAATTGTACTCGTCGGGAAACACAGTCCTGGGCAAATTATTCCAAAGGGATGATGTTCTCCATATAGCAGACTGCTTGAAAAGCGTTGTACGAGTAACAAGCTGAACTTCATACAGATGTGAAGTATTAGCATGACGAGTTTTTCTAACATGCACCAATCTTGGAGAAATTAAGCGGACTACATCCTTCGAACACTTTCCATGAAAATACTTGCAGAATAGGCTTAAGTCGCCAACCGTTCTTCGTTGTTTCAGCGAATCATGGTCGCCGGTCAGTTCCGGGTCTCGAATCAGACGAATAGCTCTCATCTGAACAGAATCCCACAAATGCAGTGTATGTTTGGGAGCGGAGCCGGAAACATGGGAGCAGTATTCCATAGTTGGACGAATTTGAGCTTCGTAAAGAATTAACAGTTGTGGAGTGTAAAGCTTTCTGGTGCGAAATAATATTCCCAATTTTTGAGAACATCTCCTTGCTATGCCTGCTACATGTTCATGCCAGGACATATTTGCTCCGAAATTAACGCCCAACAAATTGAGTGACGATGCTAGAGGAATAGAGTGCCCCGACACGACTATGTCGAGTTCAGCAACGTTAACTTTTCTAGAAAAAAACGGCCGCCTGGGTTTTTGTAGCGTTAAATTCCACTTGGTTACTGTCACCCCAAGATAGAATTTCTTCCAGGTCTTTGTTAAGTTGAACAACCTCCTGTTATCTGCGGATATTCGTCTGAGCAGCCGATGTCCGAGCGTTCAAAGTGAATGAAGAGACAAGCGTACTTTCATATGCAAAGCTGTAGATTGGATTCCCGGTCTTTTCCAGCAGATTGTTAATGTAAATGAGAAAGAGAGTAGAGGACAGTATGGCGCCCTGGAGCTCACCGGCGTTAATAGTGAAGGTGTTAGAAAGAAATCCGTCAACTGCCATTCGTAAAGAACGCTCTCTTAGGAAACATGACAGCCACAAACAGAACTTTTCAGACATACCACAAGAGCGTAGCTTAGCTAGCAATCCATCATGCCAAACACGGTCGAATGCCTTGGATATGTCGAGAGCTTCTCCAAAGTGCTCAATTCCGTTGTTCCAAACATGTTACATAAGTCAGAAGATCTCCTGTTGATCTATGTTTACGAAAGCCATATTGGTGATCGCTAATAATCTTGAATCTTTCAAGATATTTTAGAAGATGCTGATTGATAGCCTTTTCCATGACTTTCGATATTATTGAAAGCAGCGCGACTGGTCGGTAGTTATTTTGCAAGGTCTTTTTTAGGTATCGGCTGAACTGTGGCACATTTCCAGTTGAAGTGCTAAATGACAAAAATGGTATAGTAAACCCATTACTTACCTATCCACTACTAACCCAACTTGTTTTCCCGGTGTACCGATTCAAAACGTAATCGAAATTGTTCGGCGATACACATTCAACCACCTATATGCGACTATCAGTACTTCTCTCAGTGAACTATTCTTATTCTTGCATTTTCAAAACAGATGTATGAATAAACAGGGCAAATTCTGCATTATTGTAATGATTAAGTATGGAAAGCTACACTTTCTGTCATCTATGTCACACCTGACTAATAATTTGACTTTAAGGTATACTTGATTGACGCATGCAGATGTATATATATATATATATATATATATATATATATATATATATATATATATATATATATATATATATATATATATATACAGTTGACACTGTTTATAGTGCAACTCTATATAGTGAAAAACTCTCTATAGTGAAATTTCGGTCAACATTTTGGTCTAAGTTACAATAGAGGTTTTCACAGATGGTGGATTGTAATACATTAAAATTCCGGGTTTCAATCCGTTTCACCAAAATCTCATTTGGCATTTTGCTGCTGCTGCTACTCGATACTGTGATCGATCTTGCTGCTGCAGCCGCGAGCTCGGAGTTAGCTCCGAGTGGCAGTAGCAGCAAGATCACAGTACCGAGTAGCAGCAGTAGCAAGAGCACTTGAAAATGACAAATGAGATTTTGGCGAAACGTCGTGCAAATTCAATGTTACACGAACGGATTGAAATTTAATGTATTATATATATATATATATATATATATATATATATATATATATATATATATATATATATATATATATATATATATATATCAATCGGTTTTGTAACGTCTTCCGTCTCCCGTCTTCCGATGCCTAATTCTCCATCCTTCCTCCTCCAGATCTCTCTCTAGTACTTCCTTGTTGATTCCTGCTCTCCAGCTTTGGCGTGGTTTTTCTCGCTTTCTTTTTCCATGAGGGATCCAATTTAAAATCTTTTTAGGTAGTCGGTCTTGTGACATTCTCTGTACATGTCCGTACCATACCAACTGTTGGGTTCTGATTTCGTCCACTATATCGTGCTTTATTTCTAAAGCTCGTCTTATCGTGTCATTTGGTATGCGGTCTTTTCTGGATTTTCTGGCTGCTCGTCTCCAGAAATACATTTCTGTAGCTTTTAGTATTTTTTCTGTTCTTTCCTTCAATGGCCACACCTGGGAGCTGTAAGTTATTATACTTTTCACTATTGAGTTCTAAATTCTCTTCTTATTTTCAATGGTTATGTTTTAGTCCCATAATATACTATTAAGCATTGCAATCGCTTTTCTTCCTTGGATATTCCTCTCGAATGTTGCTTCTTCCAGTGTTCCATCCCTAGATATTCTCGTTCCCAAATACTTATAACTGGCACAGTGTTTGATGGTGTGTCCTGTGGCCAGTTTCAAGTCCTGCTGTTGTCCTCCGACGCACATGTACTCGGTCTTTTTAATATTGACTTCTAGGCCCCATTTTTCATATTCCTCTATAAGTTTTCGTGTCATGTATTCCATATCATTGATGTCCTGAGCGACTACTACCTGGTCGTCTGCGAATGACAGCGGGTACAATGTAGTATCGTCATCCAGTGGTAATCCCATACTGATGCATTTCCTTTTTCAGTTCTTTAGTGCACTCTCCAAATAGATTTTAAATAGCGTTGGGGATATACAGCAGCCCTGTTTGAGACCCTTTGTGACCTGAAACCCTGTTGTTATACCATATTTGATTTTCACACTACTTCTTGCGTCTTGGTATAAGGATTTCACGGCTTTAATTATTTCGGTGCTTACATTACTCTGTTGTAGTGTTTCCCACAATCTCATTAGGGGCACGCTGTCGTAGGCCTTTTTTAAATCAACAAACAAGACATGGACTTCCTGATCAAATGCGATTTTCTTTTCTAGGATTTGTGTCAGTGAGAAGAGATGGTCTATTGTGGATCTTCCTGCTCTAAAGCCTGCCTGTTCTTTAGCTTCTACGTCCGCATATTCCGTTTCTATTTTATTCTTAAGTATTTTTCCGTATATTCTGCTAATAGATCCTGTAACCGTTATTCCCCTATAGTTATCGCAATTATTTTTGTCTCCTTTCTTATGAATTGTTGATATGTATGATATTTTTCATTCCTCAGGTACTTCTGATGTGTTAATGCATCTTTGGAATAAGTTCCTCAAAGCGCTAAATAGCTTTTCAGTTCCGTATTTTACTATCTCTCCTGGGATGTTTCCTGGTGCTGGAGCTCTACCATTTTTTAGCGTTTTACATACTTGTTTAACTTCTGATGTTGTTATCCTTATTGGGGATCCTCGTATAACCATATTTGGGATTTCCATGTTGGGTACTTTTGAACTCTGGTCTATCTTCTGTTAGCATATTTGTAAAATACTGGTTCCATTTTTCTGGTGTATATATATATATATATATATATATATATATATATATATATATATATATATATATATATATATATATATATATATATATATATATATATATATATATATATATATAGGGTGTTATGAAAATCATTTATATAAATAAATAAGAAAAAATTATACTGAAATGGCTAACTTCTAAAATTAATTGAAGATACGTTATACTTTTTTTTATTAAATTTTATAAATCACTGAACGACCTAACTGTAAAAGGTCAGCGTTGGAATTCTTGAAAGAGAAAGAGTTTTAATAATGAACTAAAGGGAATCGACGGACACCTGTGCCACCTCACCGTCAAAGATGTCCTACATGTCTTGTTTGGAAATATCTTGCAAAAATAAATTGTTCGTGAAATACTCGAAATAGGTAACGTAACCTAAGTGATTCATTGATGTTCCTGAAGATAAGTGACAATTAGTTTTTTTAACGGTTTGTTTAATTAAACACAAAATACAGTGACGTGAAATTTTCCTCTATATTTATTATGTTTAACACATTGTTTACTTGAAAATTTTTAATTGTTAAAAAGAAATAAGTCTGTACTTATTCAGAGACATTCAAATAATAAAACAGACAACTGATTACTGTAGTAAAATAGTAATCAGTAACTAGTTTTCAATTAAAAATCGATTAAAAGTTTGAGACCTCTTTATGTTAGTTTTAAGTTTTATTGTCGAATTATCAATATTTTTCTCCAAATTCTTTTGCTACTGAGATTTACCAATGCGACTATATTATTCATAACACCCTACATACAGAGGTTTTTTATAACATACCGTATATTCAATTATGTATCGTATTATATACATATATGTAACTAAAACACTTCTTATATTTTAGCCTTTTGGATTATTATTGGCATTTACTTTCATGATATCGTTTTTTTCCATAATCTTCTGTATAGCATACAAAGGACAAATCTACCAAAACCAAGTAAGTTTTTTAATTCGAATTTTTAAAATGTTTTAACATTTATCATCATCATCCAGCCTACTGTTCACATAGGCCTTCTCCAAACGTCTCCAATTCTCTCTAACTTTAGCTTTTGCATTCCAATTCGGTGACATTCTCTTCAGGTCATGCGCCCAGCGTGTAGGAGGACTACCTCGGCTGCACCTGTTAGCTCTTGGCCTCCATTCTAGAAGTTTCTTTATCTATTTTTCGTCCATCATTCTAGCGATGTGTCCAGCTCAACTGCATTTTCGTTTTACGATCCATTCTATGATGTCTATTTCAGTTCGCCAGCATATCTCTTCATGTCTTACTGGATTTTAAGGTCGTAAGGTTTCAAAAATATACTCGGAGAAATCAAAATTTTCTAATGTCTTTAATAATATTGAAAAATTTAATTAAATTCATATACAAGGAAACCGTTCGTTTAACAGAAGGTAAAACAAAGGCTAATAGTAATTGTTAAAATCATTATCAGGTTAGTTCAGTTGTTGTGAGACTTTAAAGGGACGCCTAAAAGAAAGAAATAATAGTCTATGAATCCTCGAATTGGTTTACAATAAACCATATGAAATATCTCATCAGGAAAAAAGATCGATTGCAAGATAAATTAATTGTAAAGGAAGTTGTTAAAGAAGCCTAAAAAATATTCAAAATAATAATATAATAGCGCAATTGTAGCGCCACTGACCAGAAATTTAACACTGAGACATCAAAGGAAACTGTAATTTTTTGAGGCTCAAAACGTCAGCTGCCGAAAGGGATGATGTACGAGCAAAGATCTACTAAGGTTCCATCTCTCGGAAATAATATAACGTAAAAATATGTAAAATATATCTGGTATAAAAAACTTATATATATAAAAATCTATGTAAATATATAAACTATGGTATAAAAAAGTGTAGAGATTTCGGGAAAGCGGTCTTTCCCGAAATCTCTACACTTTCTTATAAATTTACGGTCGAGAATATTTACTATATATATATATATATATATATATATATATATATATATATATATATATATACAGCCTTGGCCAAAAGTATTAATGTTGCCACCTCCGTGTTTTACAGTAGGTACCACGTAATCTGGATGGTATTCCTCGCCGACACGCCGCCTCACGAATGTACACCTGACGTTCCGAATAGCTGTAAGAATAGAAAAAATACTCAATTAAAAAATTAGTTATTATTTTCACTAAAACGGATTAATCCAGAGTAATTGCATGTAGTTATTTGTTAAAATAAATCATATAAAAACTTACCTCAAAGTTGGATTCGTCGGACTATAACACATTAGACCAATCCTCTTCGCTAAAATATTAGTGCTTCAGTGCCCACTCTAAGCGTTTCTTCCTATTGGTTTCTGAAAGCTAAGGCTTCTTTTTAGCTTTGCACCCCTTAATCCAACTACAGAACTAATCGGCATCCCAATCTCTTCCGACAGACTTGCAGCGAGCTCAGATGATGTTTTTTTTTCGATTTTTAATAGACTCGCGGATGAGTTTTCTGTGCTGTCGCTCATTAGTCTTACGTTTTCTGCCTGTTCTCATTTTGTTCCACAAACCTTTTAATAGCACATTGCACTGCGCACCGAGAACATTACACTAACTTGGCTATTTCTACTTGGGACTTGCCTTGTTCATGTAGGGTTTGATTTTTAATTCGTTTTTCGATACCAAGCTCACTTTTCTTAGGCATTTGTCAAATATAAGAATGTCCAGTTCACAAATAAAACACGCACGGAAGCTTCTTGACACTACAAGTACTAAAAAGAGACTGATAAAACATTAAACATAATTTCCAAAGAACCTCATTATCGCAATTTTGTGGGCCAGGTGTTTTATGGACCTGTAAAGAGATTGTGTATTGTTTAAGTTAGCTATTGACAGCACCGCCTATAGTATTGTTTAATATTTTATGAGTTTCACGTGTTTATTAGGGGTGCCTAATATTTTTGACCAAATATATATATATATATATATATATATATATATATATATATATATATATATATATATATATATATATATATATATATATATATTGCATATATTTAATTTTGCAATTAGCTGAACAGCTTTATAGGTAGTTTGATGCCAGCACAAAGTGTATTGGATTTTTTATGGACCTAAGTAAGGCTGTCGATTTGATCGATCATCCTCTATTATCAAAGATTAAACACTACGGTCTAAATGGGAAAGTTAGTGATTAGATACGCTCATATCTAGAGGATAGTGATCAGGTTGTAGATATAGCTGGAATAAGGTCGAATAGATTGAAAGTCTACATGGGGTTATCACAAGAAATCATTGTCGGCCCCCGATTATCTCTAATATTTGTAAACAAATTACCAGCTGTCGTTAATGACCAGAGGTATGTTTGCAGACGATAACCGTTGTCTATGCTGTCTATCCTATTATTTCGGCGGTCGATAAATTGCAGAGTGTCTTGGGTATGTTTAAGCAGTGGTTTACAATAAACGAGCTAAGTCTTAATACTCGTACAAAGAAAACTTTTTTTTATAAACAACACCAAAAAATATCTCAAATTAATGAAACGTATTTGATTAGGACTGGTGTAAGTGGATATTCTATTGCTTTTAGGTATCTATATTGTTATCAATCATTTTAATCATCATGCGGCATCTAAAACTAAACAACTATATAATATATCTAAGTTTTCAAAGCATGGGTTAGATGACGAATAATGGTTCTTCGGATTAGAACGCATCAAATTGGAGAGACTTTTTTGATGTTTCGACTAAGCTTGCCAGCATATTTAGGAATCCTTATATCGTTTAAGATTGGAACACTGAATTAGCTCGAAGCAGCAAGATTCAGGTATTTAGACCTAAGCGATGTTCATCGAACCGTGATTCGGTTTAATAATCGTTTTCTACATATGAATCAAACTATAACCTTAATCTCTATTAACGTTGTTAAAGATTTTCAATATTTTAATTAATCCTCTAAACTTTCGTTTATGAAAATTAGAGACTGATGCAAGAACTTTGATTTCTCTTATGTTGATGTAAATTGTTGGTGTTCAGTTAGAGTTGATTGTACAATTTATTGACATTTGATACATCTTTGTTGTTCTTTAACTCCAGTTGATATTTATCTTCCAGTTTCTCCTACACACACCGCACCACATAAATATGGAATTTTATAGATAGTTTTTCTCAAATATTGTCCAATTTTTTTGCAAGTATTGAAGCTTGTGTGGATGTTGGATATTTTTGGTAATTTACCTATTTTTATGTTGTACAATGTAAGTAAGGTAAAATTGCACTATCTTCATTACCATCTTGACTAGGAGCCGCGTTTTTTAAAGTGGTTGATGACAGATAGTTTTTGAGAAATATGATGGCGTGAGTTAGCAGTCAGATATTTATGGGTATCAACTTCGAGGTTCTGACTCTCAATCGTTCTTGGTCGGCCTTGAGACATTTAGGAATCCACTTAGCTTATAACTTTCTCATACGCAAGTCAGAAACTCAATTCGCCTAATGTCCAAAATCATTTCATGCACAGTCTCAACATTCTCTCGGTCAGACACAGAAACAGAGATTGCCATCACGGCGGTTCTTCCTTTCCTGAAATCCATAACCCAATTTTTGATAGTGAGGTACGAAAACCATTGTTTCGTCAATGTATTAAGCATATCATGGTAACTTTCTTTAGAAAGCAGCCCTTTCGAGAATTATTTTATATCGATCGATATTCGATTTTACTAAATTCATAATTTTTGTTGGTCATAATTTTTTCAAAAATTCATTATAAATAGCAGACAATCTGGACCACCAAAGTTTAGAATTTATTTACTAAACGTCATACTACTATCTATTGATTCTGACAATGGAAAATGGTTTAAGCTAACTAGTTATTAATATTCCTAGTAATAAAGACTCGGCTTATGGTCTGCATCACAGATGGAAAATTACAGTGGGTGGCGGTTTGCGCTACTTTAAACTTAATTAGTGTTTTAATCTCAAAAAGTAAACATCGCTGAAGACGCTTTGCGAAATTATGAGCGAAACGTCGAAAAGTTACTTCAATTTGAACCATGAATTCTCCTCGAACCAAAGAGTAAAAGTTTTCACTCCATGATAAAAAATGAAGTTTTCAAATATTTTTAGAGTGCTGAATTTCAAGAAAACCTTTATAATTTAAATTGGTATACGTGGGATATTGCAAATCTAAAAGATTTTCAAATATTGCTCTTAAACTCATCGAAGACGATGTCAATAGGATTTCTACAGATATTAACCATTGATTATGAATTGTTTAAGCAGGTAAAACTTAATGATATTATTAATTCGTATTATTGCAAGAAATAATAAAATAACCGACCAAGTGCAAGTCGAACTTGCGCAATTAGTGTTCCGTACGTTGATTTCTTTTAAAATAAAAACTTTTATTACGGAGGTATAAAATGATCAATGACTTAACAAATGAGTTTTTTTCCGATATTTGTTGAAAACTGATGGCCTTGAAATTTTTATCTTTTTTTGTATATCAGGTAAATTACACAGGTCAACATTTTATCTAGGCTTGTACTCGGTAAACCAACTAGGCATCTTAGGGTTTTTGGGGTCGCTGATCACGATGAAGGGGTCGATTAACCTTCATCAGGTCAGGTTCAAGGTCATTTGAAGGTCAAATTGAGCCAATGCAGCCAAAAAATTTGAAAAAAAATTCATACGTATGTTTTTTGGGTCACTGAATCCGAATCCGGTGTTATTTTTTTCATATAAGGTCTCCTGAAGGTCACTAGAGGTTACTTCAAGGTCATTCTGAGGTTATTTGGAATAAAACAGTTATGAGCAGACCAAAAAATCTGAAAAAAATGGTGTATACGTTTTTTAGGTCTCTGGTTCAGAATTAGAGGTCGGTTACCCTTCATCAGGTCGGTATTAAGGTCATTTGGAAGTCAAATCATTGGATAGCCGCCAAAATAAACCGTTGCACGTGTTTGTTGGAATTCTGAATCGGAATGTTTGTCTTCTTCTCACTCGTGTCTCCAAGAATACACCGGAAGTTATGTCTACTTTAATACTTTGTAAGATTCTGGAACTTCATCGGAACGTTCTGACAATATTCTCATTTTGATTTGTGTCAGTAAGGTCCTCCACATTTCCCGTTATGTGCATCTGTACTTGAAGAGGGAGTGACTTTATAGCATAGCATCTACTATATATAAAAACAACGAAACGGAATTGTTTAAAAATCCAAGAGTCACCTTATTTTCAAAAAAGGTTAAAATATCACACTGTAAAGACAGTGAAATCGTTTTTTCTTGTGAAATATTAAAATATTATTCTGATCATCCAAGAATTTTCTCTCTTCGCTTCACCCTTCTGATCGCTCCGTTGACCAATCCTCCATCTCAAGTTTGAAGTTTATGGAGAATTGTAAAAAACGTTGCCAAGTTAAATTTACAAGAGCCCTAGCGTGTTCCCAGAATTCTTAGAATTTGCTGACTTATAATTCGTTTAAATGCACACACACGCGCACACGCACGCACGCACGCACACACACATACACACATACACAGTAATACACACACACACACTCATACACACGAAATAAAACACACAGACATACACAGTAATACACACACACACTCATACACACGAAATAAAACACACAGACATACACAGTAATACACACACACACACACACACACACACACTCATACACACACACACACACACACACGCACACAAAGACACACATCCACACGAACTCAACAATACACACAGGCACACCAATATCAATAAAACATACACACACAAACTCTGTGACACACACATAGTAATATATACACAGACACATACAAACACAGAGTAATACATACGGAGCCGCACAGATACAGTAATACACACACACACACACACACACACACGCACACACCATAAGACACAGTAATACACACAGAAGCACAACAGTTGCGTACCCACGTAGGCACACACATCAATACACAAACATACGCACACAGACACCTACATATAAATTCAGTAATTCACACCCATACACACGTAGGCACTCACGGATTCGTTTGTGAAGAGGAGGGCCATTAATTTTTGGAGGGGGCTACTGTCAGCGGCGGCGGCGGCGACGACAAAAATGATTTTAATGTATAGTCAGAAATTAAAAATTTACATAAAAAATTAATGTCCTAATCTTTGAGTATAACTAAATATACTAAGCTAATCATCAATTCGAGCACGTTTGCGTTGGGATTCAAATGACCTCCGAATTGATTTTCTTTTATGGTTTACATTTGTGTCTCTTTTAAGGCTCCAACAGTAGTCAGCTAACATATTCGTACCCCAAACTCCTTGATATCTTTGTTCAAATACTTTCAGATCTTGATGCATACGTTCTCCTTGCTCTTCACTGAAGTCTCCTAGGTTCTCGGCAAAGTAGTCAATGTGAGAATCTAGGAAATGAACCTTGAGATTCATCAGATATCCTAGTTCCCTGAAGTTATTTTCGCAACGATTTCTTTATAATTTGGATCTTTATTGTTTCCCAAAAACTTTTTCCTCACTTCTTTGAAACTTCTCCAAGCTGCCTTTTCTTCGTCAGTCATCTTTCTTTCGAATTCTACATTTTTGAAAAGTTCTCTTATATTAGGACCGGTAAAGACACCTTCATTTATTTTCGCCTCCGAAAGTTTTGGCAATACTTCAAAGATATGCAAGAAAGCATCGCTCTGGTTTCTACTCATTACTTTAACAATTTGTTTTGCCAGACCTAACTTTATGTGCAATGGTGGTAATAGAACTTTATGAGGAGGTACCAAACTTTCTGCTAAAACATTTTTCTCACCTGGGATTAGATTTTTTCTTGATGGCCAAACTTTTACTACGTAATGTTTATCTCTAGCACGACTGTTCCATTCACAAAGGAAGCATGGATATGATACAAACCCTGATTGCAAACCGAGCATGATCGTTATGATTTTTAAATCACGGCAAAGTTCCCACTTATGAGAATCATATTTCAGTTTTTCTAGTACGAGTTCTAAATTGAAATATTCTTCTTTTAAAATGACCGAATGAGCAAGAGGCAAAGGGGCATACGTATTCCCATTGAAGAGCAAGATCGCTTTCAAACTTCTTTTCGATGAATCGATAAAAAGGCGCCAATGACTAGCTGTATATTCGATACCATATTCTTTGACTAATCCACTAACATCATTGCAATAAATTAAGTTACCAGATTTTGTAAAATACTTTTTGAATGGTTTTTCTCTTGAACGGTAATATGTTACTTTTGTCCCTGGTGCTAAACAATTTTTTCCTTTTAATCTCGATGCTAAAAGTTCAGAACCTTCTTTTGAAAGTCCTAAGTCTCTACAGAGATCACTCAGGTCACCTTGGTTAAAATGTGTTTGTTCTGACATACCTTCATCTTCAGAGTCTGAAGATACATTGTAGGCTTCACTTTCACCATCTTGCGATGTATCTAATGATTCATCATGCATTTCTATATCATCAAAAACTTCAAAATGCTCTGCATTGCTATGTCTGCTGTCATCATTATCAGGTGCAGTTTCTTTATATATGGGCAATGTTACAGATTCTACGCACGGATAAGTTACAGAGTTTTTGTTATTACGATTATATCCTTTGAGATTCGTTAAGCAGAAATAACAATTAGACGTATGGTCTGATGGACTTCTCCATTTCATCGGTGCAGAAAATATTTGTGCCCTTGTTCCAAACAAAATATTGCGGCATTTACTACAGATGCCATTCGGAGTATAAGAGTTGTTCAAGGAACTCGTGTCGATATTAAACAAACTTTTATATTTTGTTTTCAAAGTCTCAGAAAATTTAAATTTATTTTTGGGAGTATACAGCCCACAAACGATACAAAAACAGTTCACACCATTCTTACAAAATCCTTGACTTGTAGCATTAAACTCTTCAAAAGCCAAGTGTCCCACCGTTGAAGAGCTACGGTCGCTGGATGACGACGGCTGCGGGCCCGCTTTCCCACCCTGACCAACCGCCGATTCTGGGGTTCCGAGCCCCTGTCTCGTAGAAGTTTTATTTGTAGTTGCCATGACGGCATGGAAGCCATAACCCAGGGACTTCGCCGGATAGTGGAACAACTCCGTTGCCCACCGTCACCGCGTGGAGGTGCCCTGGGTGCAACTACAAGTATTAGTTCATTAGCCCACATTTATTAAATATGCATATCAAATAACTTTATGGAAATGTTAGTAGAGTTTTAAGATTGAGACAAAAACTTTCTGTATAAAATAAACCGACCTCGAAGCAAGTATAATGCTGAAATAGACTAGTAGCACTTGATCATAACCTTTTCCTCTACCCATGTTCTTGTATTCCTGCTTGAAACGATCTATGGAAGAAATGGTAGGGAAGAAAAGAACACAGATTAGGAATTAGTGACCCAAAAAAGGTGGGTATCATTTTTTTTAGATTTTTCAGCCGCTATCCATTAAATTGACCTTCAAATGACTTTGAACCAGATTTGATGAGGGTTAACCGACCTTCAATTCTGAACCAGAGACCTAAAAAACGTATACACCATTTTTTTCAGATTTTTTTCGGCCTGCTCATAACTGTTTTATTCCAAATAACCTCAGAATGACCTTGAAGTAACCTCTAGTGACCTTCAGGAGACCTTATATGAAAAAAATAACACCGGATTCGGATTCAGTGACCCAAAAAACATACGTATGAATTTTTTCAGATTTTTTGGCTGCATTGGCTCAATTTGACCTTCAAATGACCTTGAACCTGACCTGATGAAGGTTAACCGACCCCTTCATCGTGATCAGCGACCCCAAAAACCCTAAGATACCTAGTTGGTTTACCGAGTACAAGCCTAGATAAAATGTTGACCTGTGTTATTTAAGGTAATGCATTCGTGATAATTTTCGTTCAATATACACCCTGTGGAGAATATTCTAGAATTTTTTCAAAATTTTTTAGTCAGTACTATTCGAGATAAGAGGGAGAGACAGCGACTTTCGGCAATTTTTTAAAAATAAAAGTGTGCGCAAGTATTACATTACAGGGCCTAAATACGTTACTTTTACCTACTCTTCCTTTTTAGGGTTCCGTACAGATCACTTATAAGATCACTTCAGTGTCTGTCCGTCTGTCTGTCTGTCCATCCGTCACATCCGATTTTCTCCGAAACTATTTGACGTAGAAAGTTGCAATTTGACACTAATATAGGAATTGATGGCTCCATTACAGCCGTGTAGTTTTGAAAGTAAAATTTTGACTTAAAGAGTTAGTTTTGGGAGATTAAATCGGAAGTGAGAAAAAAAATTTACCAGGTCATCGATTGGTCAAATGAAAGTTTGTGAAAACACGAGTTAAAAAATATATATGATATAATACCCGTACTTGCTGTCTCGAAGAGTACTGATCAAAAAATTTTAAAAAAATTCTGAAATATTCTCTATAAAGTGTAGATTGAGCGAAAATTATCACATTTGATAACACAGGCCAACGATGAAAAAACTTTTATAATAGTTTTATCTGATTCCTATGTTTTTTGGTGTGCTGAGTCAGAAAAATAATAATAAGAAAGTCGTATCACCCACCAATTTTTCACATTCTAATATTGAAAATGTGAAATGTTTATTTTTTATCATTCTAATGTTATTAGGTTGGCAATAAAATCAGAATTTTATAAGGTTGGCAGTAAAATCAAATGTTATTAGATTGGCAGTTCCGATAAATATCACAGCTGCTTGTTTTCTTCCAGTTAATATAACCTCGCATAGCAGTGTTTAACCCATGTACTTTAATTCACACTCAAAGTATGGCTAATCGCGGTTGTTAAAAATTTCCACAACACTTTGTGTTATATATGTGGTGAGTGTCTAATTAAAAAACATCAAAGAAACATCACTGACATTGTAAAAAAAGCATACTTTACATATTTTGGTGTAGGAATCGGTAATCAAGAAAAATGGGCACCTCACAAAGTATGTTATGTTTGTGTTGAGGATCTTAGGAAATGGTACAAGAAAGGAAAGAAAGCTTTTAGATTTGCAGTACCCCTGATATGGAGAGAGCAAGAAAATCATTTAAATGATCGTTATTTTTGCAGCGTTTATATTTCTGGATATACTGCAAAAATAAGAAAGTAATTGTCTATCCTAACTTTAGTTCAGCTAATCGGCCGGTAGGACATGGACCGGAACTTCCTGTCTCTGAGCCACCTCAGTCTATTGATGACGTTTTACAGTCCAGTTCCGAATTTAATGAAAGACGGCCAGATGATGATTGTTTCAATGTTCTCTAGAAAATTTAAATCCACAGTTGCTTACACAAGCTGAGTTAAATGATTTAGTAAGAGATTTAGGTTTGACTAAGGAAAAAGTAGAATTGCTTGGTTCTAGGCTAAAAGAAAAACATTTATTGAAATTTGGAACATCCATCACCACCATTATAGAACAAGATGCTCAGTTTTTCAAGGAGGAAGAGGATTTTTTTTTCCCTTTTCCCGATGTCATATTGTGAGAGAACTGTGGGTGATACAAAAAAACTGATACCAGATACGGTTTCAACACCCAAAAATACATAACACTTGTGTATGTATTGGTTTAAAAAGTTTTTACAAATATTTTTGTTTGATGGCCTGTGTAATTAACCTGGTATAAAAAAAAAAAATGAAAACTATGTTTCTTAACGTATGATGGAGGTTTTTATAATATACCTCTAACATTTACATTGCTGTAACCGAGCGGCGAGTCGCTCTTGTACCGAGATATAATTTAATTTTATTTGTTAATATTTAAACAAATATTTAGGAAATAAATATTTGCCATACACTTTTATTACTAGATTCTAGATTGGGCTAGATTGATTTATTGGCTATAAAGTAGCTAAGATGCTATAACAATTATACATTACTTACTAAGAAAAAACGTGAAAATACATAATGGATCTTAAGTTGTCAGGGACCTAATTAACCTAGCCTAGGTAAGGATTTTATTTTATTTTAAAAGCAATCATGGTATGGAACACTAATTACGCTAGTCCAACTTGGACTTCACCGGTTTTGTAATTAATATTATTTCCTATATTCTAGATAATTATCTTATTTTTAATTACATATATTTTTCTTTCAGACAGTCAAGTTTGGCTACACTTTCGGAAATGTCATAGCTTCAGTTAAAAGGAAATAACCTAAATCAAGCGGTACAGCATGAACAAAAAGAAAAAATACTTTTATCACTCCGCAGTAGGAATGCTTTTCCTAATGCAAATAAACCGATTAGCACCAGTTTAATATAACTACTGTTTCACGTCGCCATCGAACGAATATTCCTGGGAAAGTAAATTTTTCAATGTATTATAGACCAAGAGTTACGGGAAAAAAGTGGCGTGGCTAGTAGCAACTTACCTCTTTGATAGACTGATCTGGCACAGAAACTGTTTACCTTTCAGATATTTTGGACCGTCGCTCCTGGCCCATTATCTAATAAGGCCAAATTGAAATATATCATTTTTAGCGTGAACGATAGTACCGTAAGCGTGGTACAGTATCATTAGCCAGTTCAGTAGGACTTGCGCTCAATGATTGGCAGAAGTCGATGTTGGCCCGGGCACTATGGCGACAACACGTAATTTTTACCAAAATTAATTTTCCGAGAGCAATTTTCAAGAAATCTCAGTAATTCTTTTTTTAAATCTTCGTTGTTGATTTTTATCGATCTGCCTGAGCGGATTTTTGATTATTTACCATGATTTTTACTAATTTATCAAATATATATATATATATATATATATATATATATATATATATATATATATATATATATATATATAGTGCCATTCATAAAGTTTGCACCATATGGGAAGGGAAAAATTTTTATTATAAGAGTTTTTGAAAATTTAACTTCGAAATATGTTAGTGCATGTTTTATATTTAGGATTACACCCAAATTAGGTTATGACGTCACATGCCTTGCCTGTCAAATTTGACATTTAAATATTAAAATGTGAAAAAATCGTATTTTTATATAAATATCGAAAAGAGTCATAAAGAAAAAATGATTATATTGCAGTTTTACATTTATGTACCAATGTTCGAAAAGATTTGATGAAATTGATTTTTTTCAATTATGTTCCCCTAAAATGACAATCAACTGTTTTTCGACATAAATTATCTTATGTACTTATTTATTAGTTGATGTTTCACTAAATGTTAAGAAAAAAAATAATTGAGGTTTAAAATTAAGCTGAAAAAAACGAGTTTTGTCAAAAAGTCGTAGTTTAACAATGTATGTTAATCTTAGTGCAAAGCTGCATAATTTTTATGACAGCTCAACTTCTGAGGGCTAATATAATAAATATTAATGTTATGTAATAAATTTGAGTAAATTTGTAGTTTTTTAAGTTTCTTAATTCCTTCTTCAATGCACAAAATAGTTCTTTTATAAATTATATGGCGAACATTAGCGAGAAGCTCTTTCTTAATTTCATGTACAGGTTTTGGGGATAGTTTATCCAAAATTTTTTTTAACATATTTTCAAAAGGTCAAAAACAAGATTTTTAAAAATTGTTACAACGTTTTGCAACGCAATATTGGTGGAAAGAATATACATTCATGTTTCGCTATTAAGTCAGACAAAATTATAATATGATAGGCTTTCACGTATCTTTGTCGCAGTTGCCATGGATTTCGTGTTTTGTTCCTTTGTCACATAAAACATCAACTGATATTCGTTTGTTCACTATTATTAATGCAATAATGACGTTTTTCTAAATTTTCTCCTTTAATAAAAATGCCAATTAAATTGACTAAGCAAGATAAAATAGAAAGTTTTGAGAGTGGGTGATAAATACAAAACTCAAAGAGAAGCTGCCGTCATTTTTAACCAACGACATCCGGAAAAAGTTATAACGCATACAACAGTAGGAAGAATTCTTACTAACTTTAAAAATACTGGATGTGTGGAGAATAATTTTAAACGTCCACACGAACATTGGGTTACTTATGAGGATGCCGAGTTTGCAGTTATGCAGAGTGTCATTGAAACATCTAGAACTTCAATAGCCAAAATATCGCACCATGTGGGTTTATCTTATAATTCAATTCAAAGAGTGCTTAAGAAAAATAGGTTTAAACCTTATAAACCAAAGTTTGTCCACACTCTCAAAGAACAAGATTATGATAGGCGCATGTTTTTTTCTTTCTAGCTGCAAAGTAAAACTGAAGAAGACCCGTTATTTACAAAGTATATTTTGTTCAGTCATGAATGTACTTTTAATTCTAATGGCGTTGTCTCGTCGCAAAATTGTAGATGGTGGGCGTATAGCAATCCAAATTTTACAATGGATACAAGAGATCACTATTTCTTTAAAACTAACTTTTGGTGCGATATTTTTAATAACAGAATTATTGGCTCGTTTTTTTTAGAGAAAATCTTACATCCGCGAGGTACTTACAGTTTCTAAACAATGAACTTTTCAATAAACTGGAAGATTTTAGTTTAAAGGAAATAATGAAAATGTACTTCCAACAAGATGGAGCACCTAGTGACAGCACCTTGGAAATTAGAAATTGGCTGGACGAAAACTTTTTTAGGAAGTGGATTGGTAGGTTTTCCTATGAAGTACCTTGGCCGCCGCGGTCACCCGATCTTATGCCCTGTGACTTTTTTTCGTGGGGGGGGGGGGAGGGTATTTAAAAAATTTAGTTTATGCTCAGAGACCTTTTGAAAATATCGCACACTTAGAAGAAATTATCCGCCAGTCTGTAAATGAAATCAAGTCGGAGTTCTATGCGAATGTTCGTCATGAAATTTATAACAGAACTATTATGTGCACTGAAAAGGAAGGAAGAAGCGTAGAAATTTAAGAACGTTTTTTTATTTAGTAAATAACATTAATTTTTTATAATAGTAATTCTTAAAAATTGACGTGTCATAAATATTGCATTGTTAAATTACAACTTTTTGACAAAAATAAATTTTCAGCCTAATTTTATGGACTAATTAATTTGGCACTACAAATCTGCGAAATGGGAAGAACTCATGGAATACTTTCGAACTTTCCCTTGGATGGACGTTTGTCTTCCTCCTGCGCGAGGAAGGTCTCCGATGTTATTTTGGCTGGTATGGAAGCTTACATCCCTTTTTCGAAGAAATGTTCCTCCAACGGCAAGCCTTGGTTTGACCACCACATATTATAAATACGTCTTTATATTTCTTGGCGTAACCAGATGCAAGGGACGGAAGGAGAGCACATGCTTACAAAGGCAGTTTTTCTAAGGAAAAAAGAGAACGCTTAAGACGGAGCTGCTTATAGAGAGAGAGGACCAATCGAAAAATAGAGAGACGTCACTGAAAATTTTTAAATAGTATGTACAGGACATGTCAGATCTCTGAAGAAGTGGTATAGCCATGTTCAATGGGCAAAAGGGGGGCATATGGATAAAAAAGGAGTTGCTTTAAGAGAAAAAAATGAATACTAGAAGCAGAGCTACTTATAGAAGTCGGTATGAAACCCCTTCATAAAAAGGAAGATCCGCTTGCGCTAGAACTCTAAACGCTTAAACTCCACACAACACCGTAAATAAATATAGATGATCATGACCGTATTTCGAAAAAAAACGTTAATTAATAGTATTAGAAATAGTTCCACCCATTGAAACAAATCACTATTCTCCCTCTTCTTTAATACAAACAATTAAATATGTTTTCTCGAAGAGTAATTTAATATTTACTGGCCAATTTTTCTAATACGAATATATTTTTATTTGCAATTTTGATAATATGCATTTAAATAAAATGTTAACAAAAAAAATGCATCGGAAAACCAAAAAAGGAAAAATAGGAATAAAAATAAGGCTAAATTATGCCATAATACAATATACAATAGAAAATAAAAAGAGAGCCTATAAAAAGAAGAATCAATAATGTAACACATAGTTTGACATCACTGACCGCTATAAAATCCGAAATATACATAATTTAACTTTTTAGCTTAAAAGTGATATATATATTATATAATCACCAAAAAATTAGAGGAATATTAAAAAAATACATGTTCTTAATACGTAGATTTAAGCGTCACAAATAAAAAATCAACACCAAGAGTAAACTGGTATCTTAGTTATTAAAACACATATTGTATTTATAATCATCCACATCCACGCTTATCCTTATGTGAACATAATTTCTTTTAAGTGGTGTTCACTGTCCTGTCCGCTAGTAGAGTAGTAGCCCTGATAAACCTCGTTGTAAAACGAGTATCTCTGTGTCTATATTTTTCCTTAGGCTAATAAATAATAATAATTTAAAGAAATATATTATACCATTATTATATTTTTAAAATATATCTATTTTCAACTGTTTTTCACCTTTGTTGATTATCTTATTTATATATTATAAGTACGCTGGTATTTTGTAGCTAATACCACAGAAAATATAGCAGAAAGACAAACAGTTGAACCAAAATGTCGCAGCAAAACGAAGCGGAATCTCTAAGAAATTCGACGGGCCTCTTTCGCACGGCGGTAGTCAGCCGGCTTCGTTTTGCGCAGACGCTGTGTTATTTGTGCTAATACACTAAGATTGTCAGGCAAATATTTCAAAAAAAAAGTTTTTAAATAATATTCAAATGATTTCATCCATTCGGAGGAATCACTATCCTTCTTCTTGTCTAATACAAATAATTTCATATGCTTTGTCTAAGAGTAATCTACAATGAAGTCTCCATTTTTTTCAACTTTAGTCAAAAGTCATTATATATATATATATATATATATATATATATATATATATATATATATATATATATATATATATACATATATATATATATATATATATATATATATATATTTACATATATATATATATATATATATATATATATATATATATATATATATATATATATATATATATATATATATATATATATATATATATATATATATATATATATATATATATATGTATATATATATATATATATATATATATATATATATATATATATATATATATATATATATATATATATATATATATATATATATATATATATATATATATATATATATATATATATATATATATATATATATATATATATATATATATATATATATATATATATATATATATATATATATATATATATATATATTTACATATATATATATATATATATATATATATATATGTAAATATATATATATATATATATATATATATATATATATATATATATATATATATATATATATATTACAATAGAGATTTCACGGATGGTGGAATGTAATACATTAAAATTCCGGGTTTCAATCCGTTCGTCTAACGATAAATTTGCACGACGTTTCGCCAAAATCTCATTTGGCATTTTCAAGTGCTCTGCCGCTGCTGCTAGCTTCGAGTGGCAACAGCAGCAAGATCACAGTATCGAGTAGCAGCAGCAATATATATAAATATATATAAATATATATACATATATATATATATATATATATATATATATATATATATATATATATATATATATATATATATATATTCATCTGAATAAGATGTTAACGAGAAATTGTATCAAAAAACAAAAAGAAAAATAGGAATAAAACTAAGGATAAATCATGCAATAATATAGCGGGCAATAGCAAACAAGAAGAGAGCCTATAAAAAAGGGAAATCAATATCGTAACACATATTCAGAGAACACAGACCGTTTTATAAAGTCCGAAGGTCAAACCGGTTTTTATAGCGTCATAAAATTAGAAACCTCTGTGAGCACAATTAGATTACACTAACAAGAGTCCCTAGTCAGTAGCAAAGTAGATTGCGAGTCTACAGCTGTGAGGCTATGCAATGGAGAGTTAAACTGCAGGCTGTGCAATGAGGAAGAAAAAACAGCTGATCATAACCTATTCAACTGTAAGCCTTTACATATCAGACTAGCCGTGCTCGCGGCTCCGCTCACGTGGACTTGATTCACTATTATCGTCACTGCTTATTCCTTATGTTACCTAACGTAATAAAATATATCCTATAACCTGGCCAGAGAATATACGTGTTTTATAAAAAACATGTAAATCGGATAAGTGGTTCTTGAGTGGTAAGTGCACTAACGGGCAGACAGACAAAGAGATGTTGCGTTTTATGTATATTATAGATTTTTTTTGATAAATATTAATTTAAGAATTAAAAAAAAAAAAAACATGTAAATCGGATAAGTCGTTCTCGAAGATAAGCACACTAAAGGATAGACAGACAGAGAGACGTTGCGTTTTATATATATTATATAGATTATTATTATTATTATATAACCTGGCCAGAAAACATATGTATGAATTAAAAAAAAAACACACATAAATTGGATAAGTGTTTTCGAGTGATAACGAACAGACAGACACACAGATAGAGAGGCGTTGTATTTTATATATATTGTATTCTTTGTTACATGATATTGTTCCATATTTAATGGTTTAGGCAGGGTATTGCAAGAGAGTGCGCTAGCGGCAAACTTTTTTCCAACTTGATTCACACTGCTTATTCTTATATTAGTTAACGTAATAAAATATACCCTATAACCTGGCCAGAGAACATATATAAATCTAAAAAACAACACGTAAATCGGATAAGTGGTTCTCGAGTGATAAGCGCACTCACAAACAAACACACAGACAGAGAGATGTTGCATTTTATATATATTATAGATTATTTATTATTATATAACTTGGAAGGAGAACATATGTATGATAAAAAAAACACGTAAATCAGATAAGTGATTTTCGAGTGATAAGCGCACTCACAAACAAACAGACAGGCAGAGAGACGTTGCATTTTATATATGTTATATTCTTTGCGACAGGATATTGTGCATATTTAATGGTTTAGGCAGTGTACTGAAAGAGAACGCGCTAGCGGCAAACTTTTTTCCGACTTGATTCACTATTATCGTCACTGCTCATTCCTTTAGGTTACCTAACGTAATAAAATATATCCCATAACCTGGCCAGAGAACATACGTATGTTTAAAAAAAAGCACATAAATCGAATAAGTGGTTCTCGAGTGATAAGTGCACTAACGGACAGATAGAGAGACGTTGCATTTGACATACAATATAGAAGATTATAGATAGCCTGCCAGACACCAAATATATGAATAAAAAAAAAAACACGTAAATCGGATAAGTGGTGCTCTGGTGATAAGCCCACTAACGGATACACAGAGAGACGTTGCAATATATATATATGTATATATATATATATATATATATATATATATATATATATATATATATATATATATATATATATATATTATAGAAGGTTATAGATAACCTGGCCAGAGAACATACGTATGTTTAAAAAAAATGCACGTAAATCGGATAAGTAGTTAAGTTAAAGTGCGTACCCGTGCAAGAATGTTATTTGTATTTCGTCCAAAGCCAACGAAAAACAAGGAAAATCCTCTGTTCTTCGCTCGCTCTGAGTGAAATACGAGTAACATTCTCGCACGGGTAATGTTTAAATAGGAATGAAAGTAGGGACGGATTTTAAAAGATGAATATATTAATGTATATTAATAAAAATTTTAAAAAAAAACTTTTTTATTATACAATATATCTTGGCTTATGGAACATAGAAACTTTGACATATGAATAAACTAGCCGTACCCGCAGCTCCGCTCGTGTGACCTTGATTCACTATTATTGTCACTGCTTATTCTTTATGCTACCTAATGTAATAAAATATATCTCGTAACCTCGCCAGAGAACATATGTATTTTATAAAAAAAAAAAACACTTAAATCGGATAAGTGGTTCTTGAGTGCTAAACGCACTAACGGACGGACGGACAGACAGACAGACAGAGAGACGTTGTGTTTTATGTATATTATAGATTTTTTTTGATAAATATTTAGTTAAAAATTTAAAAAACACGTAAATCGGATATATGGTTCTCGAATGATAAGCACACTAACGGACAGATAGACAGACAGAAAGACGTTGCATTTTATATATACACGAGCAACAAGAGTCCTGGAGAAGCTGTTGTCAGAGAAATAGTGAAAATACAATAAATCCTATTTCCGAAAATTAAATTCAAACTTCTCATTGGAAAAAAAAAATAAAACAGGATAATCATTAATCAACACCATTTATGAATGTTTTTGGATAATATAAAATTTAAATAAGCCAATATTAAATATTGTACGGATATTAACAGGTTAGAAATCGTTGACCTTGACTTAGGGGATAAAATTAAAAAATACACTCTAAATCAGGAATTAAATCGTAATACAGAAGCTGTCATCAAATTATTTAAATCGTCATCTATCTAAACAACAGGCATAACTTTTTTTCCTTTATCATAAACCAACACATTATGATGACCATTGTGACGAAATTTTAGATTAGTCCTAGAAAAAATATACTTAAATAATTATTATTATTGTTAACAATAGTAACAAATCACGAAAAATGTAGTTGTGGTGTATGGAGTTTTAATAAAGCACATGCAAGATATTCGTTTTCTTTTTTTTTTAAACTTATTACCAAAAAGAATATGCGATTTCTTCTCGTGTAGGGAAAATTTAAATTTTGGATGGTTGTAGCTTCCACTTGATGGAAATTCATTATAAATATATAATAAAAGACTGTTTTTAGTCAATTTCCACTAGTTTATTTAAATTGCGATGACGCAGCTTCTTCAGATCTACATTTTACTCTGTCAAGTTAGGTTTAATGTTTACAATTTTATATAATTTCTTAATTATAATATTACACCTAATTAGATTACATTAGTAGTATTGGAAAACCCACACAGATTTGGAATTAGGAGAATAAATTCAATAATGGCGAATTGTTTAAATCTACCTGGTCGTTGAGTAAAGTACCTGTAGTCCTTAATCGATTTATTTGCATTGTCACTAAAAGGTTTAGTTTTAAACCTTTTTGTTGTGTGTGTAAAATTTTGAAATTCTTGTTAAATGTGTGATTTTCTGTTAAAAGATGATTAGCATATGTTGAATTAGACTTTCTATGGATGAAACTTTTTTCGTGTTCTGTAATTCTTTGTATAAATGTACGTCCAGTTTGTCTTATGTATGTTTTAGGACATGACCCACATGTTAATTGATAAACCCCTGATTATTGTCTTTATTGATTTGTGGTTTGTAGTTTTTGAGATATTTCCCTATAGTAATGTTATTGTTGTAAGCCATGTTGATATTTTTTTATTTAAAAATTTTCCCAGTTTTTCTGTTGGTTTGCCGAAATAGGTCAAGCATTTAAATGTGATTTTCCTGTCCTTAAAACGTGGGTATATTTCTGAGATTGCCTTGTTTCTAAGTTTTTTCCTAACGATTTTATCGATTAAAGTAACCGAATAACCGTTGTTAACGGCTACTTGTCTTATGTAGTTTAATTCTTTAGTAAAATTCCTCTGATAAGGGGATATTGGTTAGTCTATGTATAAAACTATGATAAGCTGCGAGTTTATGATGGTTAGGGTGGTGAGAACTATTGTGAATTGTGGTATCTGGATGACAAGGTTTGTGATATACTGCAAATTCATGTCTTCTCATGGTTTTACTGATTTGTTAAGTCTAGTGATTTTCCCTTCGACTTCTTCTTCCATTGTAAAACTAATATTTCTATGTAAAGAATTAATGTACTGTAAAAAAAGTGAGTTATTTGTCTGTCCGTACCTGTAAAGCATACAATTGTATCGTCTACGTATCGATACCAGTATAGACAATTATTACTATTGTTATTAAGGTTATTAAATATCATTGTTTCAATACTGTCCAAGAAAATTTCGGCAAGTAATCGACTTAATGGACTTCCCATAATTAACCCTTCTTTACTATTGTAGAATGTATTGTTAAATGAAAAATAATTTTGTCTTAGGCAAGTTCTTAACAAATTAATTATGTCCATTTTATTAGCTTCATTTACTTTATTTTTTGTTAGGTTCTCTATTAAAATTGTTTCGTCTGGGGGAACACTTGGAAATAAGTTTTTGACATCGAAAGAGACTAATTTAGAATTATCTGGTATTGTTATATTCTTAACTTTATTCACGAGTTCGTATATAGTTTTTGATACTATATTTAGGTTCAAATTTGGTATGCTCATTGATTAAATCAATTAAAAAGGATGACGTCTTATATGCTGGAGCAGACATATAGGAAACAACTGGTCTGATTGGGTGGTCAAGGTTGTGTAGTTTTATGAGTAAATAAAGTTGTGGGATTTGGGGATTCATATTTATCAATTTAGATTTATCTTTATCGTGAATGATACTTTTAGCCTGTTCAATTCGTTGTTTTATTTCTTTTTGAAAAATATTTGTTGGGTCTTTATTTAAAATTTCGTACTTTCTTGTTTTGAAAAAATCTAACGTTTTATTAATATAGTCGATTTTGTCTATTGCTATTACTGTGTTACCTTTATCTGTTTTGGTAAAGATTACATCTTTTTGTTTGGCTTTACTCTGAATGGTTTTTATTGTCCTTAAGTCTTGGTTGATGTTATTATTATTAGATATGAATTCTTTTTTAATAATTTCGGCTGTTTGAGATTTTGATAATATGTTGTTAGGACTATCTTTTAAGGCTATCTCAATATCAATAACTAATGTCTCCGATTCTTTGATATTGAAGTTAGTTTGAATATTGTGTTTGAAACCTTTTGTTAGAAGATTTTTTTCCCTGTCCGAAAAAGGTGTGTTGGAAATGTTAATAAATCGATTAAAGAATTGATGATCAGTAAAAAAATTGTTACTGATCATCATCATGATTAGATAATTCTAAATTAGTCTCTTTCGATGTCAAAAACTTATTTCCAAGTGTTCCCCCAGACGAAACAATAATTTTAATAGAGAACCTATTAACAAAAAACAAAGTAAATGAAGCTAATAAAATGGACATAATTAATTTATTAAGAACTTGCCTAAGACAAAATTATTTTTCATTTAACAATACAATCTACAATAGTAAGGAAGGGTTAATTATGGGGAGTCCATTAAGTCCATTACTTGCCGAAATTTTCATGGACAGTATTGAAGCAATGATATTTAACAACCATAATAACAATAGTAATAATCGTCTATACTGGTATCGATACGTAGACGATATAATTGTATGCTTTACAGGTACGGACAGATAATTAACTCACTTTTTACATTACATTACATTAATTCTTTACATAGAAATTTCAGTTTTACAATGGAAGAAGAAGTCGAAGGGAAAATCAATTTCCTAGACATGAGAAAACATGAATTTGCAATATATCACAAACCTTGTCACACAGATACCACAATTCACAATAGTTCTCACCACCCTAACCATCATAAACTTGCAGCTTATCATAGTTTTATACAAAGAGTAACCAATATCCCCTTATCAGAGCAGAGGGCAATTTTACTAAAGAATTAAACCACATAAAACAAGTAGCCGTTAACAACGGTTATTCGGTTACTTTAATCGATAACATCGTTAGGAAAAAACTTAGAAACAAGGCAATCTCAGAAATATACCCACGTTTTAAGGACAGGAAAACCACATTTAAATGCTTGACCTATTTCGGCAAACCAACAGAAAAACTGGGAAAATTTTTTAATCAAAAAAATATCAACATGGCTTACAAGGCTAACAATACTATAGGAAAATATTTTAAAACCTACAAACCACAAATCAATAAAGACAATAAATCAGGGGTTTATCAATTAACATGTGGGTCATGTCCAAAAACATACATAGGTACATTTATACAAAAAATTACAAGTTTCATCCATAGAAAGTCTAATTTAACATATGCTAATCATCTTTTAACAGAAAATCACACATTTAACAAGAATTTCAAAATTTTACACACCCAACAAAAAGGTTTAGAACTAAACCTTTTAGAAACAATGTAAATAAATCCATTAAGGACTACAGGTACTTTACTCAACGACCAGGTAGATTTAAACAATTCGCCATTATTGAATTTATTCTCCTAATTCCAAATCTGTGTGGGGTTTCCAATACTATCAATGTAATTTAAATAGGTGTAATATTATAATTAAGAAATTATATAAAATTGTGAACATTAAATCTAACTTGACAGTGTAAAATGTAGATCTGAAGAAGCTGCATCCACAGCGAAACGCGTCATCGCAATTTAAATAAACTAGTGGAAATTGACTACAAACAGTCTTTTATTATATATGGAAAATTTAAATATAAAAACAAATTAATTATTTTGTAACATTTCCACGTTCCGAAGGTGTTTTGTTTTAAGAGTATGGTTCACAAATTTTATTATTAAAACGCTCATTGTTATAAATAACAGGAATCCTTCCTGTGCTATTTAAAAAAAAAACCGTATTTTTTTTAAACTTGTTTGATGTATTTAATATAATCTGAATTTGTCTTGTTAAGGAATCATAAAATTTCCTGTAGAAACTATTTTCTATATTACTAATTTATTTATTAAATTAACTTTGAGAGAATTCTACCTTGTACAATTGTTTAAATATACATTAAATAATTTAATAAATAATAACTTTTAAAATTTATTTATCATTAGCTACTTATAATTCGTTTTTAACTAGAAGGGTTTCTATTTAAGCTCTATTTTTATTTTATTTTTAATATTTAATTATTGATTTGTAAAGCATTAAGTCTGACGTAGGTTTTAAGCAGTCAAGTCCATACTTCGTCAAGAGAAAGTTAAAAAGATAAGTTTCAGAATAATGCGGGACTACCAATTTACGGTAATAAATATAGGTAAATATTTTTAAGTTTCATTGAGTGATTTTTAAACAGGTTCAGGTTATATACAAAAAATAAGGCTTTTGCAGGGATGTCAAAAAATGCTATAGATAATTTACGAAAATAATTTACGGAAGTTTTCTGATCGAAGCCATAAAAAAAACCCTTTGTTTTTCTAACCGCTAACTTTCCCATCATATTACTTGGTTGTACCTTTGTAACATAAAAAAAAATTATTATCTTTCCAGGAATCAATTATACTTGAAGTTTTTCGATTAAAATCTATAATAATTCTAAGATTCTAGGACTAGGAGAAGAAATCTCCCAAATTAACCCCTGGCACTCCATGATGGAGTTTAAGGCATTGGGCCATCTCCCCAACACTTGTGAAAACATAGAACTTAAAAAATCCAATCACACGCCTCGAAACAGGATTTTTTTTTATTTTAAGGGGTCTAGCACACGTGCTGCAGGGAAGTCCCTAAAGCTCCAGGAGCGGCATATCTGCGGGAAAAGCGATTCACGTTGTTCTTGAATCGCTGTAAATTGTACTCGCTGGGAAATACAACGTTGGGCAAATTATTCCAAAGGGATGATGTTCTCCATATAAAAGACTGCTTGAAAAGCGTTGTACGCGGCGTAACAAGCTGAACCTCATACGGATGTGAAGCACCAGCGTGACGTGTATTTCTAACATGCACCGCTTTCGAAGGAATTAAGCGGGCTACATCCTTCGAACACTTTCCATGAAAATACTTGTAGAACAGACTCAAGTCGCCAACCGTTCTTCGATGTTCCAGCGAATCAAGGCCGCCGGTCAGTTCCGGGTCCCCAATCAGACGAACAGCTCTTCTCTGAACAGAATCCAATAAATGCAGTGTATATTTGGGAGCGGAGCCCCAAGCATAGGAGCAGTATTCCATAGTTGGTCGAATAAGAGCTTTGTAAAGAACTGACAGTTGTTGTGGAGTGTAAAGCTTTCTGGTTCGAAATAAAATTCCCAACTTTTAAGAAGCTCTCCTTGCTATGCCTGCAACATGTTCATGCCAGGACATATTTGCTCCCAAACTAACGCCCAACAAATTAAGCGACGATGCCAGGGGAATGGAGTGCCCCGACATAACTATGTCCGATTCAGCAACGTTAACTTTTTTAGAAAAAACCGCCGCCTGGGTTTTTGTAGCGTTAAATTCCACTTGTTTACTGTCACCTCAAGATAGAATTTCTTCCAGATCTTTGTTAAGTCGAACGACACGAAACAAGAACTACGACATCAGCTTAAGAAAAGGCCACGATTTTTGGTACGTGGAAAGTTCAAAGGTCTATCAAGAAGAATAAATAACGTTATACATAAATTAATGGACCTTAAATTGGACGATAAGGGAAGGGTTCAGAAAATTTAGGAAAACTTGATCATTTTTACAGCGGAATACCTAAAGAATACAAAGCCCAGCAAGCAATATCATTGATGATACACTGAAGATTGAGAAAACATATCACCACTTGGGAAGCAATACGCGAAAGATATATTAAAGTAAATATATGTATGCACGGATATAAACTGACAGCTACAGATGTATATGCAGTAAATGATGATCAGTCAACGCAAAAGATGCGTTCCTTGAAGAGATGCATAAAGAAATAGAAAAAATAGGACAATCACGGGAAATAATACTACTGAGAGACATTAATAATAGAGTAGGAAGGAAAGATAGAGATGAAGTAGTGATTAAGTATGGAGAGGACACTATCAATAACAACGGTGAAAAATTTATAGACTTATATATCAGAACTAATCTAGAATTCTTAATCAACACTTTTCACGTAAGGGGATACACAGACATACCTCAGAGTCCAAGGAAGTGCAATATGTGGTAGTGACCATTATTTTACTGCGCGCGAAAATTAACTTCCCAATCAGAAAACAAGATAATAGAAGACAAGACGACAAATGGAAAAAAAAATGAAAATGAAGATACAATATCAAAAGTCTAGAAGTTGTTTAAAAAAAGATTAGATGAGAATCTAAAGGCACAAAACAAAGCGTTATTTGAAGCACTGAGATATTATATAAGAAATAGTACAAATAAACCTTATTGTGGCACACCAAAATCTAAAAAGATGTAGAAAACAAAAGGAATCTGCATCAAAGATATTTAAATACCAAAAAATTGGAATATAAAATATAGTACAAAGAAGTATAACCAGTAGTAAGAAGAAAAATATCGAAGAAAACGAACGACTCTTCGGAAAGAAACAGAGTAAATTCCTATTTAGGAGGAACCACAAACACGGAAAGCTGGAAAGTGATAAAAAACTTAAGACGAAATAAGAACAAAGAAATAATATCAACTATGAAACCTCAAGATTTGGAGGAATATTTCGGAAAACTATCGGCAGAGGAGAAAAATTTCAAGAGGACAGAGAACCAAATGAACAAAGAATTACAGTAAAAGGTTCACCAATAAGAATAACACTAGAAGAAATAAAAATCGTAAGTAAAGCGCTAAAGAATAACAAATCACCCTGATCTGGGTATATCCCGAGAGAATTGTCAAATATGAAACGGACAAGTTGTACGAAAACCTTAGACAACCATTTCAGAAATGTATATGTACAAACGAAATTCCGAAGTGCTGGAAGCTGTCATACCTAACCACTATACACAAAAAATGTGGCAGAAATAATTGCGATTACCGAGGAATGACAGTTACTGTATCCATTAACAAATTTTATGGAAAGGTTTTAAAGAACAAAATAGAGAAGGAATATTAAGATTTCGATGCAGAAGAATAAGCAGATTTTCGACCGGCACGATCCACATTTTCTCCTTAAATCAATTAAAAAAAAGATGGAACGAAACCAAGAAGTCCACTTGATGTTCGTTGACTAGAGAAAGGCATGTGGCAGCGTTCCTCTGTAGAAATTATGGCAATCATTGGAAAGTACTAATATTAACATAGAAATAATTAAAGCCTTTAAAACCCTGTACAACCAATCCTTAACAAAAGTTAAAACAGAAGTTAGTGAATATACAGTTTCGCGTTTTGAATCCTTTATATGTGTAAGCTACCCTTATTGGAAGATTTGTTCCACTTTGTAATTGACAAATATGATACTCTAGAGATAGTTCCTCAAAATTCTTTTAAAATTTTTAAATGAAGGTAGTTTACAAACTTATAAAGGGTTCAAGACGGGAAACTGTATAACTAGTTAAAACGTCTCAAGGAGTATGGCCTACATCAGACTTAATGTAGAACAGGTTGTCTCTGTGTATTTTTTAACAATCTCAGAACAAAAATGTACAATGTATCAAGCTTAAGTTCAGGATTATATTTTTTAATTTTTTATTTCATATTTAACCTTTAACCTGCTTTATGAATGCTTGATAGCCCTACTAAAGGTCAACGAAAATTCTTAAATAAATTTCCAAAATCAAATATCTTCTGCGTGCAAAATTTTAACCAAATAGTGATTAAGTATCAACCAGTGACCTTATTATGTGTAGCCTCCATAAAATGGAAACTCGTAAAGAATTCGTTTCTAGATTGATGTTTGCATAGGTCAGGGATTCCAAAATTAGTTTTAGAAACGTATAGGTTAAAAAAAAATATATATATAAAATTAATTGGATTTGCATTACGTATATAAATAACAAAATGTTTATAAAAATAATTAAAATAATAAAAAAAATAATCAATTGTACAGGCATACCAACAAATAATAATTTAACAAATTTTGTGTTATTTGTGCAAAAAATAAATGAATTAGGCTTTCAATTGATTGATCATCCCCCATGTTGCCCGGATTTAGCTGCCTTGGACTATTATCTATTCCCAAAATTGGGAAGAAAATATTTGAAAAGAACTAATTTCATTCTAAAGGAGAAGTAATAAACATTGTTGCTGACTGGTTTGCAAACCAGGGTAAATGATTTTTTTTAAAGGTCTGAAGTTACTTTATAACCATGGTAATAAGTGTATACAGCTGAAAGGAGATTATGTCGAATTATTAATTTTTTTTGAAATTTGCTAGTTCGTCCTATGCTACGCTAAACACTTATCAATACGCCCTCGTATATCGTGTTATACATTATTTGCAGTGTTTTTAGAGTCGAAAATTGGAAAATTATGTTCTTTTTTCATCATTTCCAATTACAGTAGAAATAATATGTAGAGAGTAATATTAGTTTCAGTTGTAAACACATTTAAAGTCTTTCTTCTGTTCAATTTATTGTGTATTATTAGAGAACTGTGGGCTTACAATGAAAGTACTGGAGTTTTGTTTTACAAAATAACGTATCAAATAATGAATTATTTTTTTTTTAGATGATTTATACCCAATAATAATACCAGTGATAGATTGTTTTAAATATAAATGGGTCAGGTACGGCCAAAATTTTATACTAATTACATGGCAATTTGGATTAATATTACAAACTGTTTATATTCTGTACGAATTTAACCTCCGTTTTTTACTTCAATATGGACCATCATTTCTTACGAGTTTTGTGGTAAGATAACTTTGTCTAAAACCCTTCTTAAAAAATATATCGTGGAATTATTTTACCATTTAAGTTACGAGGGTTTTTTATGGACTGTACTAAATATAATTCTAGGAATTTAAATGTGCGCGAAAAATATCTAGAGATTATTACAGCGTTTGTTCTTGTTTAATTAAAACATCTATTTATTCTTTAAAATTTTGGCGGTTGTCATCGATTGTCGAGATACTGCACGAATAGCGTTTGATGCAATGAATCATTTGGCGAGTTTGTAACGCAGCATCACGTTCGTTGATGTTAATCTTGGCTTTTCCATCGGTTGCGCAGCTTCACTACGTTTCAACGGTGGTCTTTTTTGCACATCATTGTTATCCTTTATCTTAAGCTAGGAACAGATAATGTTTTCCCTCAATAAAACGTTAGTAATAGTACCGACGTACCGTCTTTTTGGGTGTCTTCCTGGAGATCTGGATGTGTTTAGTTTATGTTCTTTAGCAATTTTGGTCTGTTGGTCGCTTAGCATACAGTTAGAGTGACTTTTCCAAGTTCCTCATTCTTTTTTCCTATCAAGTAAGGTTATTCTTCTTTCAGGTCTCCATTACTGGTGACCTTTGTTAAATTTCATGACACTTTGATTGTAAAAAGTGAGTTGGCATCTTAAGACTGCGTCGTCGGCATAACAAATGATCTTTATTTTATTACCTTCTATCTCAGATTCTTTTCCAGCTGGACTGGTTTCTTTGATTACTCAGTTCTTTATGGTCGCAAATAGAGCAGGGCTTAAACTGTTTTCCTATCTCATCCCAGTTAACTCTGATAGCCTTTTATCAAATTTCTCTGCTGCCCCCATAAATATATGTTCTTTAACTTCTTGATGATGGCTGTCACATTAGAGTATACAGGGTGGTGCAAATTGGACACTTTTAAAGGTAAACCCCTTTATTTAAAGGAGACAAACGAAAACTGATGTCGGTGTCTGAGGCTCAATTTTTATGATAAACTTAATGGTGAAAACCGCATATCGATATCTAGTACCGTTTCAGACATACAGGGTGTTTTTCAAAAATCTGCATTTTGGAAAAATGTTTGTAATTGAAAATTTTTGATTTCTGTAAAAACATTCTCGAAGCACTTTTTCACGTGGGTTTCAACAGTGTAAGTTACATTTTTTTACAACTAATATTTTAATAGTTATTAACGCAAAAATATATTTTTTAAACGGGATACCCTGTATATTTTTCCTTATCCGAATAGAGCTTTAAATTACCATTCTAAAAATATACACACTTCATATTTTGCTTAAATCTACTTCAAAATATTCAGTTTTTCCGCGAGTTTTAAATGCACATTTTGTGAAGTAGGCTTTGGACGGAGCGGCAATATCAATTGTTTAGCGATAGCAGTCAAATCGTAAAAAAAAAAAATCCCAAAAGTAACTCTAACAGTCATAACTACAATGAAATTTACTAAATGCTATAGTACTTTAAACTATGTAGAAAATAAAACAAAACAACGATAAAATTTATTCCAAGTAAAGTAAACTGTGTTCAATTTGGACCACCTTGTATATTTGTTTTTGGGCGTAATACGTAAACACGAAATTCTTTCTAAAATCAGTCTTTTCCAAATAATTTAAATCTGTTTAGTAATGAATGTTTAGTTCTATGGCGATATCATGATTGCCAATGTGACGGTCTTGCTTAAGTTTTTCCAAAATTTCATCGACACGAGCGACACGTGTGCGGAAAAAGCGATTCGCGTTGTTCTTGAATCGCTGTAAATTGTATTCGGTGGGAAACACAGCCCTGGGTAAGCTATTCCAAAGGGATGATGTTCTCCATATAAAAGACTACTTGACCAACGTTGTACGAGGAGTAACAAGCTGAACCTCATACTGATGTGAAGTATTAGCGCGACGTGTACTTCTAACATGCACCGCTCTGGGAGGAATTAAGCGGGCTACATCCTTCGAACACTCTCCATGAAAATACTTGTAGAATAAACTGAAGTCGCCAACCGTTCTTCGATGTTCCAGCGAATCAAGGCCGCCGGTCAGTTCTGGGTCTCCAATCAGACGAACAGCCTTTCTCTGAACAGAATCCAACAGATGCAGTGTATGTTTGGGAGCGGAGCCCCAAACATGGGAGCAGTATTCCATAGTTGGTCGAATTTGAGCTTTGTAAAGAATTAACAGTTGTTGTGTAGTGTAAAGTTTTCTGATTCGAAATATTATTCCCAACTTTTGAGAAGCTCTCCTTGCTATGCCTGTTCATGCCAGGACATATTTGCTCCCAAATTAACGCCCAACAAATTGAGTGACGATGCTAGGGGAATGGAGTGCCCTGACATAACTATGCCGGGTTCAGCAACGTTAACTTTTTTAGAAAAAACTGCTGCCTGGGTTTTTGTAGCGTTAAATTTGACTTGGTTACTGTCACCCCAAGTTAGAATTTCTTCCAGGTCTTTGCTAAGTTGAATGACTTCCTGCTGTCTGCGGATATTCGCCTGAGCAGCCGATGCCCGAGCGTTCAAAGTGAATGAAGAGATAAGCGTACTGTCATCTGCAAAGCTGTAGATTGGATTCCCGGTCTTTTCCAGCAGATTGTTAGTGTAAATGAGAAAGAGAGTATGAGACAGTATGGAGCCTTGGGACACACCAGCGTTACCAGTAAAGGTTTTAGAAAGAAATCCGTCGACTGCGACTCGTAAAGAACGCTCTCTGAGGAAACATGAGAGCCACAGGTGCAACTTTTGCATCGAAATTTCCAGAACGAAACCAACCGAATCATCTTTGGACTATTTCTGAATATTCACGAGCTTATTTGACAACCTAATATTTTGACAGTTCTTAATTTATCGCCCCGGAGCATCATTCCTTTTTTTTCTTTTTTTTTAGCATGATTATTAGTCAGTGTCATCATTTTAAAATACTTTTTTGTACTTCTCTTCTCTTCTTCCCGCTAATCTTCTTATCTTTATTTATTTCTTGTCTATGCTTACTATTTCTCCTATTATTTGTTTTAATACTAGATTAGGAACTTATACGGAGGTTTTTTTAGTTGCTTAAATAATGTCTATTTTTGATGGAAATTTATTATATACTAAATCGACGAAATTGTTAAATTTCCTATGTATGGTGTGAAATGGACTAATGAACATATTATAATTATTATTAATTTTCTAGGTGTGGTTTGGATTACTCATAACAAAAATACAATACAAAAAGTGGATGCCAATTCATCAACATTTTCAAAAAAATTTTCTCTTGAATTTTAAGAACATACCACTAAAAACAAAAAAAAAGTATTATATTAGAATATATACATGCTGAAAGGATTTTATTACTGTCGGTCTGTGGACTTATATTTACAGCATTTGTAATTTTAAAAGAAGTTCACAGCGATCTGAAGAGATGTGTTTTACTTTCTTTTATGGCCGATAAATTCATTTTTAATATATCAAGGCCGGTTAACTTTTTCATTTTCATATTGTTCTTTATTCAAGAAGTTAGTATGTCGTTTTCTGTATATTACGCTGTCACTTTATATAGTGTTCCAAATTGTCAGCTGTCACTTATGAACCTACATGTTCGTCATAGTTTTAAACAACTCAATCGACTTCCATGTAATACTTATAATAATCGTGTTAAAGAAAATCTAAAATTCATATCAATGTGGCACCAGCAACTGTTAAGGTAGGTATCAAGAATTAAGTCTACCTTTCCTTGATCTTACAATCCACTGCTTCATAGTAGTCTTCCCGATTATGAAAGCGGTTACTAGCAAGTTAAAACCCAGTTTAGTCTGAGGTGAAAGGATTTATTCTGCGTTTTTAATTAAATATAAGTATTAGGACAATTTACAAAATTTATATTCGGTACAGCAAGGATTGATCTTATTTAATTTTAATTTCATTCAGCTCTATACTTAATTAAATTATTTTTTGTTCTTGTATAAGTAAGTACACTTCTTTATGCAATTTTCTTCTGTTCTTCCATTTGGCAAGTAACCTAACTAAACCAGCGTTATTTAAGTAAAGAAGGTTTGGAAATAATGCTATTTTTTCTTTTTTTAATTTTAATATTAACCGTATACTAAACTTATACATCTTAAAGTGATTAACTTTCGTGTGGCTAGGGTGCTATTTGCTAAACCTTTTTTTAAATTTCGTATTAACGAAAATATTTCACTTATTTTTTGAATGGTTTAATTTTAAGCTATAATCTGCAAATAGCCCACGCACGATAAAATTCCATGTTTCATAAAAGGAAAAAATGAATCCAGAACTCATATCAGGCTAGAAATAAAAGTAAAAATGGATTTTTTTTTCTTTCTTTCTCTCTCATACGCTTACCTAACAAACACGTAACAGAGAAGAAGTCATGCACATTACTGTTAAAAAATCCACATTACTAAAGTCACTATAATTAATTATTTGTATCTCTTGTTTTTTTGTTCCTTAACAATTAATTTGCATAATTACTTTATTTTAGGAACCATCGTGTCATCCAACAAGAAATGGGTCATCCTGGGTTTTATTTGCTTGGTATAACGAATATTTCTATGTGTATTTTAACTATTTTGGTAGTATATTCTGTAAGTTTTAGTAATAGGAGTTATTGCTAGTGATGTAACAGGTTTTTTCTTTCATAAATTTATCTACCCAAATATAAAGGAAAACTGGTGCGGCTTAAAAATATTTTTCTACATAACTACCGCCTACACTAACACGTTCAGTCCAGTATTTCTCAAGTTGTTTCATTCCTCCAAAAAATTATATTGTTTGCTCCTCAAAAAATGATGTCAACGCTGTTTTCAACTGATCATCTGAGACAAAGTTTCGGACACTGAGGGATTTATTCAGATGCCTGTGGATATCGTGACTCGCTGAATTCATTGCTTTTGGTAATGGCTTGAACTGTGCATCGTGAAGAAATTTTTTTCATTCTTAAATGTTTGTGCATAATCTTGGAAACTGTAGTTTTAGCTACTCTAGCTCCGTTAACAAACACCAGAATAATGATATCCTAGTCGGTCCTTGCCAGAATTGAGCTTGATCTGGTGTCACCATGAATCGAATTTCGGCTCCATGAAAACTGGTTAGAACAAATTTTCAGTTGAAAATAAGATGAAAGGTTGCCCTACGCCTAGAGTAATTCTTTAAAAAGTTCTTGGTCTATTTATCTCCTTAGTCACACTATATATATATATATATATATATATATATATATATATATATATATATATATATATATATATATATATATATATATATATATATATATATATATATATATATATATATATATATATATATATATATATATATATATATATATATATATTTATATATATATATATATATATATATATATATATATATATATATATATATATATATATATATATTGTAACATTCATTTTTTTCTAGATTTTAAGACCATGTAATGTTACTGATTTTTCCATTTCAAATTGTACTTATTTTCATTTTTGTTCCGAACGGTATATTAAACAGGGATTCCCAGACGTTCGGTATATAGTGAGTTGTGCGGGTTCCTGACCGAACCTCTCGCTACGCCGCGATTGGTGGAATGTTTGATCGGCAGTTTTGATTGGAGCGTCGTGATATTACTGGCAAAAGTCGCACGATTATTTAAGGCTCCGCAGACCGTAAATCAAGGCTGTTTTCCATCTAGCCGCAGCCAGGCAGTACCGTCTAGCCGAGAGGCTATTTTCCATCTAGCCGAAGTAGGCTAATTTTCATCAGAGCCGCTAAGTAAAAGCACCAGTGTCTTAAATAAAAGCCGTAGTGAGCTTTCTAAGTGTTTGTTAAGAAAAAGTGTGAAATCGGGCGTAGTCGATCACAGCAGGAATAAAAAACAGTAAGTCAACAAAACTCCCTTCAATAGACTTATTCGAGAGTAGCGCCTTAACTGCAATGTAAAACAGACTAAAAAGTGAAGTGTAAAGCACGATTTCTCGTCTTCGGGGGTTATAATAGTCTAAAATTTTAATGTAACAACTACTAGATTAGGCTAGAATTTGTTAGGTAAAACTGTAAAGGTTAGAACTTTTCATTTTAGAAAACAAGAATAAATTTTCTTTTTTGATTAAAGCTAGTGTCTCACTGAATATTTATTTTTCTTTTCAGGATAAGTTGTACTAGACTAATTCTTTTTAGTAATACCCATAAAACCCTTCAGCATTTTTCCATTTTTTTAGCTGAAGTTAGATCCTTTCTATTTTAAAATGGATGGTGCCCAAAATTTCGTACAGCTAAAGCCTTTTAAAAAATAGAAATGAATTCCAAAAAAGACGTAAGACAATTATCTCTTACCCATATTTCTCTACCAAGGAAAACTGAGCTAGTGTTTGTTTAATTTCTTTAGTTCTTTTAAAAATCAGGATCCACTCAATTCATTAGCAGAAATTAAAGCGGGGCTGCAAGAAAATTGTGCTCAAGCTTGGGGCGTCCAATATTCAAAGGTTACAAAAATGACGCAGTGTACGTGGGGCGCAATTAAACACCTTTTCACAGGCTACAAAATTACGCCCAAGCGTGGGACAAACAACTTCTCACAGGGTACAAAAAAAGATGCCTCAAACTGAGGACATTTTTTCAAAAGTTACAAAATTACGCCCAAGCTTGGGGAAACATTTTTTCACACGTTACAAAATAGCGCTGTCAACGCGGGGCTTTTGGAATTTTATTTTTTAAAGGGTTCAGTGTACTAGCTTTCGAACAAAATAAAAGCTCTAACTTTGCAGATATTTTTATTTCATAATATTTATTAAAAGAAACTACACTATAGCAGTAAGACAAAAGCAGGAAATTTGTAGAATTTTTTATTTCAATTTATCTGATGATATGAGTTAGATATTTGAATTTTGTTGTTGACTCTAAGATAAGCGATTCCTACTTTTTTCTTAAAAGCTAGCTTTATAGTTCAGATTAGCAGATGTGCTGGTCGACTTTAATTTTACACTGTTTATTTTGCGGATAGCCGAGGAAAAAAACGGTACGTTTTTTTCTCACCTATATTTTGCATGAATATTAAAAATACTTTGCTGATAGACGAAACGGTATTTAGAGATTTTTTTATAGGAAATTCTTAAGATATTTAGTAAAGGAATGTTAATACAAGGCGATACTTAGAAATTTTTTTTTGAAATTGTCGAAGATTTTTTTTAATGTTTAGTAAAGAAGTTTACATATTTTAAGTGCCTTTACATATTTTTTATTTAGACTATTGGGAGCACAGGAGAAATATTTTTACGATTTTTTTAAAACAGTTCTTTTAAATTTTATTCATTTATCATGGAAGCCTTCAATTTTAAAGTCAATCACCTACTGGAATATGAGTTAGACTATGAACTGAAAATCCGTCGTACTTTCTCAGAACGTCCGGTCGCGGATAAAAGAAAGATTCTAACGAGGATCTTAAGTAAAAAAATATTCCAATAGATCAGATTGGACTAAATAGTTACAAAAAGTTTCTGATTTTTTTTAAAGTCTAATAAAAATTCTCCTTCTCAAATTAAAACTCCTGCTTCTCCAAATGGTCACATGTCTCCTTTATTCGTGCATAAATATTTAGATAATGGACCGCATATAAGGATATATCTATTAGGTGCCCATTTTTCGGCTTTACTTGACTCTGGTGCAAATGCCTCCGTTATAGGTCAGAATGGTATTAAGATTTTAAGTCGTTTAAGTATAAAAATATGCCACGTCAAAAATAGAAGTGTTACCACTGCAGATGGCAGCCGTCTAAAAGTTTTAGGTACGGTTGAGTTGCCGCTAGTCTGCAATGGTCATTGTTTAGTAATCTCTGCTCTAGTAGTACCTTCTCTATCACATACTTTGGTTTTGGGATGTGATTTTGCACAAAAATTCGGAATTTTAGTAAATTTTAAAAATAATTCGTGGTATCCACAGTCCCTAGAAGTCAAATCTCAAACAAGTTATAAAGATTGTTATTCAGAAAACTCTTTAGAAAACCTTTTCTCGCGTCTATGTACCCTAGATGATCTCTCGCGGACGGAACGCTTAAAGGCAGAAAAAGTAATAAGCTCTTTCAAAGAAATAAGTAGTAAAAATAGGTTAGGCCGAACGAATAAAATCACCATGTCTATAGATACGGCTGATGCCAGTCCTGTAAAGACAAGGCCCTTCGCCATGTCTCCTTATATGTCAAAAGTACTAAATAAAGAGTTAGACGAAATGTTGAAACTCGGAGTGATTGAAGAATCAAACAGTCCCTGGTGTTTCTCCAATCTTATTGGTGAAAAAGGCCGATGGACAGTATCGTCTGTGCTTTGACGGAAGAAAGCTCTCAACGAGGTCAGCAAATTTGATAACTACCCATTACCGAACATCGACAGAATTTTGACATCACTCAGGAATGCTAAGTATGTATCTTCGATAGATCTTAGAAAGGCTTTCTGGCAAATTCCTTTAGACAAATCCTCTAAGGAAAAGACCGCTTTTGCAGTAGTAGGCCGAGGTCTATTCCAGTTCGTCACTATGCCTTTTGGTCTAAAGAACGCTGCTCAAACTCAGCAACGTTTAGTGGACGCTATATTTGGTCCGAAATATGAGCCACATATTTTTACCTATCTCGATGATATTTTAGTAACATCGGAAGACTTCGAATCGCATATTCGCTTACTTAAAGAAGTAAAAGATAAATTGAAAGAGGCCGGACTGACGATAAATTTGAGCAAATGTGATTTTTTCAAAACTTCTCTAAAGTTTTTAGGCTATATTGTAGGCTCAAATTCCTTGCGTACCGATCCGGATAAAGTAGCAAGCATGGTTAACTATGCGAGACCTACTAATACTACGGAAGTTAAGCGCTTCGTAGGAATGTGTTCATGGTACAGACGTTTCATTGAGAATTTTTCTACCCTGTTGTCGCCTATTAATGACCTTTTGAAAGGACGAAAAAAAGGACCATCGATAGATTGGACAAAGGCAGCCGAAGAATCTTTTATAAAGATTAAAGAGCTATTGGTTTCAGCTCCAATTTTATCCCAACCAGATTTTTCCCAACAGTTTTATATTTCTAGCGATGCTTCTAATACCGGTTTAGGGGGCGTCCTAACACAGAAAATCAATGGTGAGGAAAGAGTGATAGCGTATGCCAGTAGAACTTTATCAAAGGCTGAACGTAACTATTCGGTTGTTGAAAAAGAATGTTTAGCAGTACTCTTTAACATCGAAAAGTTTCGACCTTACATAGAAGGTGTTCCTTTCACGGTCATAACAGATCATTATAGTTTATTGTGGCTTAATTCTATTAAAAACCCTAGTGGCAAACTAGCGCGTTGGGCGATTAGGCTGAGACAACATACATTTAATTTAATTTGGCCAAAAATGCGTTTAGATATCTTAAAGTTTGTGAGGACTTGTGAAGTAGTTGGAGCGCAGAAATCTCCAAATACACTACCTATGGGACTGATGGGAAAAGAGAAAACGGTTAATTACCCTTTCCAAGTCATAGCAGCTGATCTAGTAGGCCTATTTCCACGTTCAACAAAGGGAAATAAATGACTTTTCGTAATTTCTTGCTGGTTAACAAAGTATACCGTGTTATTTCCTTTGAAAAGCTCTAAAGCCGAATGCTTTTTGAAAATTTTAGAAAACGATATTTTTCTAATCCACGGAGTTTCATCGCTTTCGATATGCGATAACGGTACTCAGTTTACTTCTGAGTGTCTTAAGAGCTTAAGTGAGACATATAGTTTTAACATACGTTTCAATCCCGTGTGCCCTCTACAATATAATTTCGTTCAAAATAATATTCGTTGATTCACGTGATAATTCGGGATAAAGGAATTTCAAAGATTCAGACACGAAGTAACAGGGTTCACACCGTCTTTCTTAGTTTACGGCAGACATATACCTCTATCTGGATCGTATTATAAAAATTTAGATTTGGATGTCAATATTGACAGCGAAATAATTCCGGGTAACAGGGGTGAGTACGCCGAAAATTTAAAGGGTTTAAAAGATATTTTCACCGACGTGCGTAGTAGGATACATAAGGCTTATGAACGGAACAGTAAGTCTTACAACCTTAGGAAAAGGGATTTTGCCTTTAATATAGGTGATCACGTTTGGCGAAAAAATAAAATTCTTTCCAGTGCAGCAGATAAATTCACATCTAAGTTGGTACCTAAGTATGTGCATTGCGTGATTAGAGAAAAGATTTCAGATTTAGTTTATGGTTTAGTTAATTTAGATGGGACTAAAATAGGACGATGGCATATTAAAGACTTAAAACCATTCAATGAACCTAACCCTAATGAAAGTTTGTCAGAAGAAGAATAGTTTATATTTACATTATCTTAATTGCTTTATTTTTTTTTTTTTTATGTTGCTCTGTAGAGGTGACGACCTCGGTTTTTTTTGACAGTTATAAAAGTTGAGCAGAGGATAGCTTACTTTTATTGTTTAATGCTAAGGTTTTGGGTATTGGCCATATCCCAAACTTAGGTTGATTGTGGTTGATGTTTAGCATCGACTCAGCTGTTGCGAGCTTGCGAAGGAGTCACACTCAGGATATATCATAAGACTGGTATGTCGGTGGTCGCGGGATTTGATTTGCTTATGACCCCAAATAATATCCAGTTCTTGACACTTGGAAGCGAAATTTTGATTAGAGGCAATCCAAGGTGATCTTGAGTTAGGACAAGCGCAAGATGTAGCTCGTGTAGGGCGATGTAGAGTCAAAATTTTTATGAGCAATTTCAAAGTTCGTTACCCGAGTGGGTGTATTTTTATTACCTTAGTGGTATATGTTGGGTGCAATTAAGAGTAAATTGATTTTGGTTTATCCAGTAAGTCTAAGACTTGGATTATTTTGATTTAGATCTTCTTCTGAATTGACAAACTGAGGGTATTTTCGATTTTTTTCAGAGCCGTTTAAACGTTACCTTTGAGTCACTAATTTTTTTAAAATTTTTTTTGCATGGACTCATAGGCGTATGTTGAGTTTTCTCGGTCTACTATCAGATTGATAGAAAATTGAAGTTCTGCAGGAGAACTAAAGGCTGATCATTTCCAAGAGATGAGAGCAGAGTAAGACAGTAGTTTCACAAAGAAATGATCAAAATCTGATACCGAGATGAGAACCTTGTCAAGAGAGGCTAAGCGCAGTGAAGGAAGATTCCTAACCGAATTTTTTAGATTTTCACCAGATAATCTAGAAGTTTGGGCTGACCGAAAACGGTTATGCCTGATACCTGTAGCAGTTTCTTCTAGAGGCTATTGTCTAGGAAGACGATTAACACCATGATCGAATATTTTAGCTGTCGACGATGTTTTCTTCTTGTTTAAGCTGGAAAAGCCCTTGTCGTCTTCAAAAGTTTTGTTGCGTCGCCACCAAAAATTTGAGAAATTTTTGCTTCATGTAGCTTTTTAAGCTCATTTTCGTTTTTTAAAATTTCGTTAGAAGCTTGGTTAAGTCAACCTTGTAAACCTTTTAGGTTGTATCCCATGAGTTATTTGTTTTTACAGGCTGTGATGCACCGGGTGCTAACAGATGCCGTTACGACGTTTGGCAGGGAGTTAGTCTTCCTGAGGAACAGACTGATTGGAAGGGTAGTCTATGGGGGGTGAACGTTTGACCTTTGGGGACCTTTAGGGGTTTTGTTACCCAATGGTTATTTCTATTTGAACCAAAGGAGAGCCTAACTACTGTAGTCGACCTCAGCTCCAATTAGCCTATTAGTGGTGACAGGCTGTTGGCAGTAGTGTGTTTCGGAACACCCTATTAATTAAATTTTTTTTTTCGACTTATGGTGGTGTGGTAGACACCGTTTCAGTTTAGTGGATGCTATAATCTACTCCCTTTTGTTGGTGGACACCAGGGTCACCAATTCTGTATTTAATTGTCTCCACCATTCAGTATATCGTGGTGAGGTGTTTGTCTCCTGTTATGTGGGATGGATTGAATGTTTTTCGTTGTTGTTCTAGGGCGAGACCAGTACACGAGGGTTCTTCATGCAACTTGAAGAGGCGCAATGCTGGTTAAGTTTTATATCTCAGAGTAGCCACCCTGAAGAATGACGGAGGGCGTTTTTTTTTTGGCTCATGTTTCTAGTCAGATTTGTCACTTTGGTGCGATGTGCCGAAGATTTGATTAGCTTTTGCTAAGAGCTTTCACCAAGCTCAGTATGGAGTTATCATAACCAAGAGTTTGGGATTTGAACTCCTGTATATATGTCTGTATATATTTCTGTATATATTTCTGTATATATTTCGGTGTATGTTGGTTGCCTGAGGGCATGTGCTCAAAATGCGAGATTTTGAGTCGTTTTGCTTATGGACTCCCATATATAGGATTATGACTTTAGGGAGGTCCTATTTAGAGGCTAGCTGTCTCATATAGTTATGTTGGGAATGTTTCCTTGAATGTTAGTTGTGCGCAGACTAATCATTCTGTTCTTAGTGAACATTGCTTTTTGAAGCAGGATCATTCAGTTTGGTGAATTTTAGCTTTTATAGCTACTCACTGTGCCTATAGTGGTATTGTTAGCTTTTATAGCTGCTCACTATGTTAAAGGCGAGATTGTTCTTTTAGAACGCAGACTTTGTGTAGTCGAGGACTACTTACAGAGTGTTTTCTTGGCGAGGAGCTGAGGCTTTTTTCTGGCAATATGCCAGAGTGTTTTCTTGGCGAGGAGGAGTTTTTTTCTGGCGATATACCAGAGTGTTTAGTTGGCGATAAGCTGACGTTTTCCCTGGCGATTTTAGCATGTCTAGATGTCTTAAGACGTCGACATGGCGCGATAGAGTGCGATTATTTTCCGAGTGCGACTAGTAGTGATACTAGATTTGGAATGTTCTCTTAGCGATGAGCTAGAGCATTGATGGCGATTTTTCCCGAGCGTTTGTCTGGATATTTATCCAGATAATTTTTTTTGGCCTTGTGCTAAATGGTCTGACAAGACTTTTTCTTTTTAGTGTAAGTGTTTGCACTAGAATCATTTTTTTATTTTTTTTCTTTATTTAAGAATTTTTATAAATTTCTTTTGCTGAAATAGAAAATTTTCAGACAATCCTTAAAAGATTTTAAGGGGGGTGTTCATATTTTATTTCAGTTCACTTTTTTTGATTTAGACAAGAGTCTGGACAAAGTTAAATTTTTTTTTGTTTTGGTAACAATTACAGAGCTGATTCTTTTATATAAGAAGACCGCGATTGTTATTTTGGAAAGGTATTTCCTATGTTCATGCAAGGATTTTTATTTACTTTTTGATGTACTTAACCTTAGTGTTTAATTAAGTTAAGTCTAGTTATAAGATTTTTGTGTACATGCAAAGATTTTCATTTGGTTTTCATTGTACTTAATATTAGTGCTTAATTGAATTAAGTCTAGTAGTAAGGTCCGAAGTTTGTAATTTTGTTTTAAGTTCTGACCTTAGTATTAAGTGATAGTGTACCACTTTGTACCTTTTCATAAGTAGCCTAAGTTTAATAGACTAGTGTAGTCTATTTCTTTTTGGAAGGGGGTAAATGTAACATTCATTTTTTTCTAGATTTTAAGACCATGTAATGTTACTGATTTTTCCATTTCAAATTGTACTTATTTTCATTTTTGTTCCGAACGGTATATTAAACAGGGATTCCCAGACGTTCGGTATATAGTGAGTTGTGCGGGTTCCTGACCGAACCTCTCGCTACGCCGCGATTGGTGGAATGTTTGATCGGCAGTTTTGATTGGAGCGTCGTGATATTACTGGCAAAAGTCGCACGATTATTTAAGGCTCCGCAGACCGTAAATCAAGGCTGTTTTCCATCTAGCCGCAGCCAGGCAGTACCGTCTAGCCGAGAGGCTATTTTCCATCTAGCCGAAGTAGGCTAATTTTCATCAGAGCCGCTAAGTAAAAGCACCAGTGTCTTAAATAAAAGCCGTAGTGAGCTTTCTAAGTGTTTGTTAAGAAAAAGTGTGAAATCGGGCGTAGTCGATCACAGCAGGAATAAAAAACAGTAAGTCAACAAAACTCCCTTCAATAGACTTATTCGAGAGTAGCGCCTTAACTGCAATGTAAAACAGACTAAAAAGTGAAGTGTAAAGCACGATTTCTCGTCTTCGGGGGTTATAATAGTCTAAAATTTTAATGTAAACAACTACTAGATTAGGCTAGAATTTGTTAGGTAAAACTGTAAAGGTTAGAACTTTTCATTTTAGAAAACAAGAATAAATTTTCTTTTTTGATTAAAGCTAGTGTCTCACTGAATATTTATTTTTCTTTTCAGGATAAGTTGTACTAGACTAATTCTTTTTAGTAATACCCATAAAACCCTTCAGCATTTTTCCATTTTTTTAGCTGAAGTTAGATCCTTTCTATTTTAAAATGGATGGTGCCCAAAATTTCGTACAGCTAAAGCCTTTTAAAAAATAGAAATGAATTCCAAAAAAGACGTAAGACAATTATCTCTTACCCATATTTCTCTACCAAGGAAAACTGAGCTAGTGTTTGTTTAATTTCTTTAGTTCTTTTAAAAATCAGGATCCACTCAATTCATTAGCAGAAATTAAAGCGGGGCTGCAAGAAAATTGTGCTCAAGCTTGGGGCGTCCAATATTCAAAGGTTACAAAAATGACGCAGTGTACGTGGGGCGCAATTAAACACCTTTTCACAGGCTACAAAATTACGCCCAAGCGTGGGACAAACAACTTCTCACAGGGTACAAAAAAAGATGCCTCAAACTGAGGACATTTTTTCAAAAGTTACAAAATTACGCCCAAGCTTGGGGAAACATTTTTTCAAACGGTACAATATATATATATATATATATATATATATATATATATATATATATATATATATATATATATATATATATATATATATATATATATATATATATATATATATATATATATATATATATATATATATTATAATAGAGCTAATTTGTAACAAATTTGTTCTTATGAACCGGGGGTCTGAAATCGGTGAGTTATTGCAGTTTTTAGATCTTTTTCTTTTAAATTTCCCGACATTTGACCAAAAACTCCCAGTTGTGAAAAAAACT